>MU795044.1:0-77129 GCA_027886305.1 Lentinula aff. lateritia
CCGGATCCAGATCATTTTGCAATTGCAGATGTCATTCGACGGTTATGTGTTCTACGGGGCAGATTCTTACTACCCAAAGAGGAAACCTCCGACTTTGTACATATCGCAATGCCTGTTTTCCTTCCACGTACTCCGAATGGTACTCTGTTCCATGAACGCTTTGGACATCCCGGTATTGATCTCACCAACGAGCTCCTAACGGGAATGTTAGATGAATACGGACATTAGGCCAAAACAGGAAATACGAGTCCAGCCAGGTACAACTTTGACAATATATTTCACCTAGGTTTTCTTATCTTATGTTTCGTATTCGTTCCACCGACGGTCAATCTCACTTATATTCAGTAGTTACGAAACGCTGAGGGTGAGTCCATTACCTATACATCGTTTACTTATACTAACTTTATTTATTCTTATGTTAGTTTACTCGTTTGACAGGTATATATATTATAGAACGAGCTTTCTACAAAACGCTGAGGTTTACTCGTTTGACAGGTTATGGGCCCTGCCGCTGTTGATCTAAATTAACTAAGATAACACCTCGCTGCGCTACTAAAGCTCACTACGTTCACCGCATCCATACATCTTGAAACCAACAAATCATGGCTAGTAACGGCGCTGTTCCGCCTCCTATTCCAGAGGTTTCCGCAGATCTAAAATTTGACGGAGGGGTCAAAGTCAGCTGGACCCCCGTGAAACGAAGGATTGTGAACTCACTGAAAACCCAAGGCCTTCTCAGTTACACCGATGGGACCATCACCAAGCCTCCCCCGATTACCATCACCATCTCCCCTCCCACTCGATCTCCATCCCTTGACGCAGGAGCTGGGACTGTTCCCCCTCCATCTCCAGAACCAACGAGGGCGACAGCAATCTTCTCCCTAAATCCCTCCCTAGAAGAATGGGTATTCCGAAATGACCGTGCCAAAGGGATAATAGAGTCACATGTTGATGATCTACCATCCCTGATGCCGGACGTAGATGAGAAGACTGCGAAAGAAGTCCTGGATACGCTGGAGAAGGAGTTCGCTAGAAAAGATGGGATGCGGAAGGTACTTACAGAGCGAAACCTAAGATCCCTGACGTTCCGCGAGACCATCCCAATTGATGAGTTCTTTAATCAACTTCGTGCACTGCAAAAGGATGCGGTCGAGGCTGGGAATGCTATTTCGGATTCCCAGTTCCGGGAAATAGCAATAGCCGCATTTCCTACAAATGCGTTTGATAACATCATCCAGAATATAACGGCGAACACATCCCTCTACCCTACTGCGGCTTCAGTAATCCAGCAGATTTCCTTTCAGTATTCTCGGGTAGAGAACCGGCCTGATGCAGTTGTATCGGGTGATCGTATCTCCCAGGCGCATACGGCCACTACTCCTATTTCCCCACATGCTGCGTTGTTGTCGAGAATTGAACAGCTAGAAGCGTTGATTGCAGGGAAGATGGCGAGAACTGGAAATGGAGACAAGAAATGTTTTAATTGTGGACGTGTTGGCCATCTAAAGGATGAGTGCTTCAGGAAGGGAGGAGGAAAAGAAGGACAATACCCAGCATGGTGGAGAGGAAAGAAAGACGATACTGTTAATCAGAATCCGACGTCGTCCATGGCCATTGGTGAACCCACATTACACTATGCCATGACAGCATCTGATTTGGCTCACCCAACCGGAGAACTGTACGCAGATTCGGGAGCCACAGACCACTTTTTTCGAAATCGAACCGACTTCATGACCTATACAGAGTGTGATAGGATGGGCCAGTCTTCAGAGGCATCTACGGGTTTGGTTATTAAGGGAGTCGGGAAGGCGAAGAAAATGGTTATAGAGAAAGGGAAGGTCATAACCCTTGTGTTTGAAGGGGCACTCCATTGCCCCACTATCTCGTCCGACCTCATCTCCATAGCTCGACTTGATAAACTTGGTTACCAGGTCCATTTTGGGAATGGTTGTGTGAAGTTCTATTCACTGGAAGGAACACATTTCCTAACTGGGAGAGGATCGAATGGTCTTTACAAACTCAATGAAGCGAAAACAACAGCGCTTACCACCAAATCTCGTTCGCTACATCACCCAGTAAATCTCAGCACATGGCACAGGCGACTAGCCCATGCTGGCCGTTTTCGACTCGACCTGTTGAAAAATCACCACCTTGTCGATGGGTTCGCGATCGCGAGAGATACAATGGATGGTGAAGGGAAATGTGAAAGTTGCTTGATGGGGAGTGCTGTACGAAGACCTTTCGATGCACACGTTGATAGAGAGAAGAAGTTACTTGAACGAGTCCATCTAGACCTTACCGGACCTATGAGAAAAATGTCCAGGGGAGGATACTATTACTCACTTCCGATTGTCGACGGACACTCCGCATTTACTAAGGACTACTACCTCGCGAATAAGGAAGCGGAGTCGACCCTCATAGCGGTGGAGAACTACCGAGTCTTTGCTGAGAACCAGACTGGGGGAAGACTGCGATGTGTACGGGTCGATGGGGGGAAGGAATTTATTAACGAAAAATGGAGAAAGTGGGCAGACTCACACGGCATACAGATTGAACAAACTCCGGCATATTCCTCTTCAGCTAACGGTGTCGCAGAAAGGAAACATGGGATTACATTTGCAAAAGTCCGGACGATCCTCCACGAATCTAAATTACCTGACAATCTGTGGGCTATGGCAGCGGCATATGTCATATACACAGAAAACCTCCTACCTTCAACGCGAAATGGATTCCGTATTCCCGCTGAGATATTCTGGGGGGTGCGTCAAGATATATCACACCTTCGTCCATTTGGGGCTCGGGGTTGGGCGACTATTGTGGATGGAAGTCTGGGAAAAACAGATATAAGAGCTGTTGAAGGTAAAATGGTCGGTTATGGGGAACGAGGTGTATACATCTTATACCTGCAAAATGGTACAGTTATCTCCAGCCGTGATGTTACCTTCGAGGAAGGAATACCTCGGCGTACCCTGGCACCAGGAGGAGGGGAGGAAGAAGAGGATCAAGGGAACTACGAACACGTTCCAATACTTCCACCTGATGCCATAGACACCTCGGACGCCACAAATACCTCGGAGACAACTTTGCCGACTAAACCCGATCAATCCCTTCAAATTCCTAATCAGATTCAAACTAGGCGGACTCGAACTAAATTCCAGCCGGATCCTAACGTTCCCCTTCGTCGCTCAAACTGACTTTCCACTTCTCAGCCAGTACCACAGTCTATGCAGCCTCCGATAGGTCCACCTACCCAACACCGAGCACTCCTGGCATCTGTAGTACAAGGATTCAACGAAGTGTCATCTGAATATAATACCGCACTCACGGCAATTGGCATAACACCAGTCCCCAAGAGTTATTCCAAAGCAATGGAAGATCCTGACAGGTGGTCCCCTGCAATTGAAAAGGAAATTCAATGCATGAGAGAATTCGGCGTCTTCGGACCTCTGCAGGATCCTCCAGCTGGAGCCACTATCTTGGTTCCCCTGTGGGTATTAGCTCATAAGTTCGACGGGGACGGAAAAATTGTTGAAGAAAAGGCTCGCCTGGTCGTAAATGGGAGGACTCAGGAAGAGGGTAGAGATTACCACCATACATTTGCGGCAGTACTTCGTTTTGAATCTCTCAGAATACTTATCGCGCTCTGGGTTACTCTTGGCTACCACATTTGGCAGATCGACTTCGCTTCGGCCTATCTCAATGCTGATCTCGATGAAGAAATATACGCGTGGCCTCCCGAAGGATTCCCCAGGAGAAATACTGGGAAAGTCATGAGAATTCAGAAATCTATCTACGGTATGATGCAAGCGGGAAGAAACTGGTGGAAGACCCTCGACGGGGCATACAGGGAACTCGGATATACTCGAAACCAAGCCGACCAATGTGTAAGAAGTCGAGTATCTGGGTCAGGGGAGACCATGACCGGTACGTACACGGATGATACACTTGGCGGATCCTCATCAATCCAGGAGATGGAGAAGGCCAAAATGGAGATTGGGTCGAAGTATAGAATCAAGGAAACTGACAGCGTACAGTTTGCCCTCGGCATGAAGCTTACACATGACAGAGACCAGGGAACAGCTACTTTATCCATGCCCGCCTACTGGAACAACCTCCTCAGTCATTACGGTCTTCAAGACGTGAAACCAAAGTCTACTCCACTCCCAAACGGCGCAGTTCTCTCGATCGGAGCTTCCCCTCCTTCTGCCGACGACATCAAATTTATGCGAGAAAAACCTTACCGAGAAATCCTAGGAGCCGTGCAATTTGGTGCTGCTGCATGTCGTCCAGATATAGCGCATGCCGCAAATGTACTCAGTCGTTTTGCTCACGAGCCTAGAAAGGTCCACTGGCAATATCTAATGCACCTAGTGCGTTATATTAGTGGCACTCGGGATTTTGGGATTACCTATACTCGGAAGGCTTCTAGTGGACTATCCCCGATTGTGTACGCAGACGCCGATTACACTTCGTGTGTAGATTCTCGTCGTTCCACCTCTGGAGTCCTGACTATGATGGCGGGAGGACCCACGTTCTGGATGTCTAAACGTCAGGACGTTGTGGCTTTATCAACTACAGAAGCCGAATATATTGCCCTTGCAAAAGCTGTTCAACAAGCGAAGTGGATACACTCTTTCCTCTCAGAATTAGGCCACAGCGTTCCTCGTCCTTTTCTCATACGATGTGATAATCAAGGCGCTATTGCGATATCCGAGAACCCGAAATTTCACTCGCGGGTGAAACACATTGATATTAGGTATCATTTTCTTCGAGACACAGTGGAGAACGGTGACATCGCTATCGAGTATATCCCTTCGGAGGACAATCCATCTGATATCCTCACCAAGTCTCTCGGTCCCGCTCTTCACAATCGACAAGTATCCCTCCTCGGCCTTAGGAAGTTGATCCCTGACCGAGACTAGGGGAGTGTTAGATGAATACGGACATTAGGCCAAAACAGGAAATACGAGTCCGGCCAGGTACAACTTTGACAATATATTTCACCTAGGTTTTCTTATCTTATGTTTCATATTCGTTCCACCGACGGTCAATCTCACTTATATTCAGTAGTTACGAAACTTCCCCGCCCTCAGCTTTCTACGAAACGCTGAGGGTGAGTCCATTACCTATACATTGTTTACTTATACTAACTTTATTTATTCTTATGTTAGTTTACTCGTTTGACAGGTATATATATTATAGAACGAGCTTTCTACGAAACGCTGAGGTTTACTCGTTTGACAGGGAACTTCTGCTGAAGGACTTGAAGAATGGAACGGTACGAAGATGCGAGGAATTTGTGATTCTTGTCTCAAGGGTAAACACCCTCGCTTCCCATATCCATATCATGGCAACCGGGCCTCCAAACCACTCGAACTGATTTATACGGATACTTGTGGACCCATCGGCACTCTTTCGAATCATCAGAACTCACATTTCAATATCATCCTTGATGACTATACGAGTGCATTATCCGGTGGTTGTTTCGCGAAGAAAAATCAAGCCCTACATATAATTAAGTTGACGGTTTCAACCTGGGAGAACATCATGGCACCTCACAAAGTTAAAAACATCCGACTTGACGGTGCGAAGGAGTTTCATGGTTCAGAAGCTGCAACCTATTTCGAAGACAAAGGAATATTGGTCCAGAAAACAGCCGCATACTCTCATCAACAAAACAGGAAAGCAGAACGATGGGTTTGCATAGTTGAGAATGATGCAATGACTATGCTAGTTCATTCAGGTTTACCCTTGCAGTTTTGGGAAGACTCAGTTCGGACGGCAATATATGTTCGTTTCCGTTTACCGACAAAGACTCTTCCAGATAACAAAACACCATACGAAATGGTCCATGGACACCCACCGAATCTATCACACCTCCAAGTATGGGGGTGTCAGTGCTGGATACAAGTTTCTGAAGACATTCGGCTCAAATTTGGGGACAAAATGTTGGAGGGTATATTCGTCGGCTATGAAGATAATCGCATTGGATGGAGGGTCCGTGATATTAATGGGAAGGAACATTTCTCTGACCAGGTAGTGTTCAATGAATCTCAATTCGGTCGACTACGTGGTCCACGTTCATCAAAATCTCCTACGACCACTAATCCACCAACTAATCCAACAACGACTCGTACAACTCAGGTACCGACCCCACCAAATGGTCCTCGACCCCGACGTACAGTGAAACTAACAGAGTGTGGCAAGGAATGGCGCGAAGGGATCCGAAGACGCGACGAATTACTACAAGAACGACGTGTCAACGACGGCCTTACTCCTACCCGTGATACTCAACTTGACCTCGACATCGTTGGTTGTTCTCTCGCATGCCGAATACTTGAGGACAATTTTGATTGCATAGAGGATGATTCTGAAATTTTCTTCGCGGCACTTGCAAACATTCCCAGCCCTTTCAATCCCATAAAATCCAACTCGACATCGACATCCAAACCGCGAATTTTCGACCTCAAAAAGGCACCATCCACGCGCCGGGAAATGTTATTAAGACCCGACAAAGACGAATGGATTACGACTGAGGATAAGGAAATCTCTGGACTATTTGATCTAGGTGTATTTGAGGAAGTACCTATTTGCCCTAAGGGTAAACTCCCCATTGGTCTGAAGATGGTATACGATCTCAAGATGGGTGGGACGAAAAAGGCTAGACTTGTCGCACAGGGTTTCACCCAACGACCTGAGGACTATGGTAACGTCCATGCACCTGTTACCCGGATGGTGTCATATCGAATTGTTATGGCATGGACAGCTCAGATGGATCTCGAATTGTTTTCTTTCGATGTTAAACAAGCGTTCTTGAATGCACCACTAGCCGAAGAAATTTATGTCAAACAAATCCCTGGTCGACCCATCAATAATCACCCCAACGCAGTATATCGTTTACGACGAGCGCTATATGGTCTCCATCAGGCTTCGGCGGCATGGTACGCTACTCTGTGTAAAGCGTTAGATGATATTGGTTTCCAACGTTGCGAATGTGATAATGCTGTCTTCATCGGTCAATGGACCACGCCACCCGATTCCTCTATCTCGATGCCTACCAATAATCATCCCTGTCCACGTCGACGACGGACTAGTTTCCACAAATTCTATTGCTCTTTACCAGTGGTTCATTACTCAAATCAATTGTAGATTCAAAGTTCTTGATTTAGGACCAACTTCGACTTTTCTTGGGATTAGAATATATCGAGACCGTCCACGGCACCTCTTGTGGCTCTCACAGGAGTCATACGTCGAAGAACTCTTGGAACAATATGGACTAACTGAGTGCATTACTCATGATCTCCCACTTCGATATAAGTTCGACGGTCCTGATCCAAATCCTTCTGTTTACGCTGATGTGGATCCAGATTCATTAACAAAGATCTATCAGGCCCTCATCGGTTGTCTCCTTTTCCTTGCGCTTTGTACTCGACCAGACATCGCATACACTGTCATGTTTCTCGCACAATTCAATTCGAAACCTTCTCCGAAACATCTCATTGCAGCAAAGGGAACTCTCCGTTATTTGGCAAAAACTCGAACATGGTCTCTACAATATGGGGGTGATCATCGAACTGACCTTATTAATACCCTTGGCATCGGGTCAGATACGATGGCCCTATCCGACGCTGATTGGGGTAGCAATTCCCTGGATCAAAAATCAATTTCGGGATTCGGGATCTTTCTCTTTGGTGGTTTGGTCGCATGGTCCGCTTCAAAACAAAAGAGTATTACGTTGTCATTGACGGAGGCAGAATACATGGGTCTGACACATGTCCTGAAGGAACTACTTTGGATTTGGGTATTCACTGCTTTAATTTCCCTCCCTATTCCCAACCCTTTTCCACTAATTTCTGATAACCGTTCTTCCATTGACATAGCTAACTCACGATCCGTTTCTAATCGCTCCAAACACATCGATTATCCGATATCACTTCATCCGTTCCCATATTGAAGACGAGTCCATTACCACCATTTGGTGTTCTTCTCTTGATATGATTGCTGATATTTTCACTAAATCATTACCTACAGACTTACACTACAAACACTCCTTTCGCTCGGTCTTGTACCACTACCTACTGTTACTTGACCACTTCATTCATCGGTGGGGGTGTGTTGGAAGACTTCTTCCCTTTAGGCCGATTCTTTCCGTTACACGTGACTCATACTACTTAGTTTGTATTTCGCACGGCGCTTTCCCTCAGCTGTTTAGACCCTACCTGGTTCTTCACTGAGGGTAAGCTTGACCTCTTCATTATACCTATACTTCTAGATACTGATTAGCTATCTATAGCTCATTTGTTCTTTGTCTAGGTACAATATAGCTGTTTAGACCCTACCTGGTTCTTCACTGAGGCTCATTTGTTCTTTGTCTAGGTTTGACCACCAAGAGTAGGTATTGGTTATATGTGCAAGCCTTGGTATGATCCCATCAAGGTACCCAGTCAGTCCTCTTGAATATATTGTGAATGATATTTCTTATTTAAATGGCCTCCAGTAATCCTCACTGATGAGCTGCTTCTTGTCCGGGAGCTTGGGTATATTCAACATACTTTCTGTTGACATCTTATTTGAGGTTGTCTTGGTTAGGTTTCTTTTACTATGAGTAGTCTTTTTCTTTTTACTTCTGAACCAATCAGACATTGAGTCTCATAATCTGTTAAGGTAAGTCTAATCTCAGTTGATAGTAAAGCAACTGAATTGATATAAGTGTCATGAAGTACGTAGCCCCTATCATTTTCCTTTTCTCACCGTCTCTACGCCCTTATTTGTACGATACATCACTCCATCACTTTCACGTCCCACCATTGTCAAACCCTCATCGATTACTGATCCACCTGACCCCCTTCATCGATTACTGATCCATCTGTTACCCTTCTCCTTCTACCGGCTTCCGCCACCTTCTTTATTCTCAACTGTACAGTATTACATCGTTATTTCTCGCAGATCGGATTATGTATATAAAGCCAGCCCCCCACTACCTGGTCCCTTATCTTGACCTCTCTGTCATTATCTTGGGACCAGGTATGTGCTTACTTACTAGTACTTACAACTACGATACTAATACAACTCTGTCATTATCTTGGGACCAGTCTGTCCACGCTCTGATCAGTTGCTCCGCCTCTACCGCTTGCTCCGTCGTCCCGCTCTGCCGTTCACCCAGTTGCTCCGCTTAGTCACCCCGTCTCTGACGCTTTGTGACAATAAGTACCTGTCAAGACCATGCTCAGCATGTTGCCCCAGTTTTGGCTTTCTGAGATTCTTGTCTTATTGTTCTTTCTCGCTACACATTCCCTTTCTCTCTAGTTTACTTTTATTGTCTTATTCACTACTCTGAAGGTACTAAATGTACAGCCCCTAGTAGCTAGTCTAGCATTCCGCCCCAATACACTGATTAGCTGATATAAATACATGTCATATGCATGCAATTCACCCCATATGCTTCCCGGCCCAGCCCGGAGCAGCTGGACTTCAGAATAATAACCTTGTGACTTATTTATTATTCCGAGCTTTCATCGAGGTCTTGTAACTGTATTTGGGATGTATATGTATATAAGCTAAAATACTTTGTAGGTTATAGTCAAGCTTGAAATTAAGTGTACCACCTTATCCCACTCTTTAATATCTCTTTTACCCTTTGCTTCCAAGCTGTTCCGGACTCCCAGATCACAGGAACCCTATATAGGCTGCTCATCCCAATATTGTACTCTTGCCATTACATTCCCAGGGACATTAACAGTGTGTGAAGGGTGTTGCTAATAGCTTCACCGACGTCCCACTCCCAGTGTGTACTACAGGCTAATACTCAGCTTCAGACCTTGGAATTAGCCCGGGCCATTTTCTGGCCCATATCCAACCTCAGAACCTCTATAGTTGTTGACCTGTAGGCATGGTCTTGTCAATACTCCTGTACTGTACTTTAGTTCCTCAGTTTAATTATGATCTTAGACCATCTTAAATCACCCTGTCATGAAGTATGCAGCCCCTATCATTTTCCTTTTCTCACTGTCTCTATGCCTTTATTTGTACAATACATTATCCCATTACTTTCATGTCCCACTGCTGTCAAACCCTCATTGAGTACTAATCCACCTGTTACCTTTCTCCTTCCACCAGCTTCCGCCACCTTCTTTACTCTTGAACTGTACAAGTATCATATCATTATTTCTTGCAGATTGGATTGTGTATATAAAGCTAGGTCCCCACTGCCTGGTTCTTTATCTTGACCTCTCTGTCACAAAGGACGTAGCCCCTATCATTTTCCTTTTCTCACTGTCTCTATCCTTATTTGTATGATACATCACTCCATCACTGTCATGTCCCACCACTGTCAAATCCTCATCGATTACTAATCCACCTGGCCCCCTTCATTGATTACTGATCCATCTGTTACCCTTCTCCTTCTACCGGCTTCCGCCACCTTCTTTACTCTTGAACTGTACAGTATAACATTGTTATTTCTCGCAGATCGGATTGTGTATATAAAGTCAGCTCCCCACTACCTGGTCCCTCATCTTGACCTCTCTGTCATTATCTTGGGACCAGGTATGTGCTTACTTACTAGTACTTATGACTACAATACTAATATAACTCTGTCATTATCTTGGGACCAGTCTGTCCACGCTCCGCTCAGTTGCTCCACTTTTACTGCTTGCTCAGTCGCTCTGCCACACCGCTTGCCCTGTTGCTCCACACTGCTGCCTTGCTTAGTCACACCATCGCTGACACTTTGTGATACTCTTTGTCATTATCTTGGGACCAGGTATGTACTTACTTACTAGTACTTATGACTACAATACTCAATACAACTCTGTCATTATCTTGGGACCAGCTTGGAACCAATCTGTCCATGCTCCACTCAGTTGTTCCACCTCATTGCTTGCTCCATCACTCTACTTAGTCACTCCACCTCTGCTGCTTTGTGACACACCCTAGATTGACTCTCCCTGTCCTCTGAATTTTTAAGGCTTATACCTTGAGTACCCTCTGTCCCAACCTTGGAACTTATAAGTTCTTTGGTCTGCTCCTCGTCATTGGTGTTATCGCCACATTTAGCTTGGCTACTACTTGCACCTCTACTTCTCTATCCTACTCTCCAGGAACTAGCAGTTTAATGGCAGTGTTGTTAATAACTTCACTATCGTCCCATTCGACCCTCTGCCCTTCGATACTGAGTGGTCCTTGGCATGGCTTCCCGGTATATATAATCTTTACAGTACCTGTTAACTCAAGTCTAATCTACAGTGTTGTCAGTGAAAAAACAGGGCATCCAATATACTTGTGCTTACCTCAATTGATGGTAAAACAACTGAGGGACTCAAGTATACCACTATGCATGATCTATATATAACTGTACAGTAAAATTTAATTGGGGATGGCATATATTCAGCTACATAAACTACTTTAGAGGTCTACTAAGTGCAGTCAACCCATGTCAGCATTAATCTCTGCCCTGCTCGCATGTCTTTTTGTCCCATAACCCCACTGGTTTCACAAACTCATAGTCCTGGTACTCCCAGATATGAAAAAGCTGCACATTTGTCTGGAAAGTACCCAAGGACCCAAAATATGCCTCCCGAAAACATATATCTACACCCCAAAAACATCTGGTCAACTTTGAAGATAGACGTTGGACTTAGCTTTCAGTTGGATGAATGGAAGACCAAAAGGGAGAATAGGAGATGTGCACACTTCCAAAAAGAGAAATCTCTCTGATTTGAACCAACTGAAGCAGCAAATTTGGCCAATATATCTTCCCATAGGTCATTGTCAAAAAACAATGGAGTTTGATTCCTTCTCATCATTATGGGTTTTTGAGTGAAACAATATTTGTAGCCCCATTTGTGACCACAGTGACCCGATGTCCATGTGTTGTGACAAGATCAAGAATTTTGGAGTATACCTACTGTTCCACATTCAAGGAAGATTCATTTTAAGCATACCAGTGGTCTACCAGAGTGCCAATGAGCACTGTTATCAACTTTAAAGGTCATTGGAGCATTACCTGATAGTGTTTACACTGCAATCTTTTACCTCATCTGCAAAACATGTATACTTGCCAGAGCTGTCACAAAGCGTCAGTGACGGAGTGACTAAGCGGGGCAGTGGTATGGAGCAACGGGGCAAGCGGCAGAGCAAAGTGACTGAGCAGGCGGTAGAGGCGGAGCAACTGAACAGAGCGTGGACAAACTGGTCCCAAGATAATGACAGAGTTATATTAGTATCGTAGTTGTAGGTACTAGTAAGTAGGCACATACCTGGTCCCAAGATAATGACAGAGAGGTCAAGATAAGGGACCAGGTAGTGGGGGGCTGGCTTTATATACACAATCTGATCTGCGAGAAATGACGATGTAATACTGTACAGTTTGAGAATAAAGAAGGTGGCGGAAGCTGGTAGAAGGAGAAGAGTAACTGATGGATCAGTAATCGATGAAGGGGGTCAGGTGGATCAGTAATCAATGAGGGTTCGACAATGGTGGGACGTGAAAGTGATAGAGTGATGTATTATACAAATAAGGGCGTAGAGACAGTGAGAAAAGGAAAATGATAGGGGCTACGTACTTCATGACAAGAGCAAGGATACTGGCTGGAGAGCGCTCTCCAGCAACAAAAGCACCCAAAGCAAAAATCAAAGCCTGCTCTGGGTGCTTTCGCTGCTGGGAAGTGCTCTGAAGTGCTCTGAGCTGCTTTCTATTTAGCTGAACATACAGGTTTTGCAGATGCTTACAGTTTTTGAAAGTGACATGACCTGTACAGCAGATAATAATACAAAACTGCATTAATATATTTATTATAGCTGACAAATGGGCATATGTGCTTCTTAACTACCTTTACCTCCTACAGTAAGTGATTTAGTCAAAAAATGAGAGAGATATCATCCCTTCGCTGACTCCTGTTTCCGAAGCACTTTGACCCAAGCCCCTTCCTAGCGAAAGCCGGCCCGCCGGCAACCTCATCATGAGAGTTATTCACAGGGCTTGAAACGTACCTAAGCTTCACGTCTCTCATGTTGGGATGCTCATACCAACCAGTAGCCGAGTGTCTCGTTTACTATCAAAGATCATCGTTCCGATGACTCCTTAGGATTATCCGGTATACATCCACCTCGTGTAGGACATGTGTCCCAACATCCCCAAAATTTTTCATCGAGCTTCCAGCTTCCGTACTCAGTACTCAGATTTTATCACGCATACAAGAATTTCCGGGTGAATGTTTTTCCTGGAATTCATTTGATGTTAGACGGAAATTGAAGGTGTGACTACCACCGCCTAAGTACTACAATTTCTAACACCCATCAAAAATCCTACAGCCTAAACGTCTGGTATACTTAATGGCGGACCCCAGGCTTGAGCTTCCTCTTGAGCCCTTTCCGTTGACATTCTATACTCAACCGAAGCCATTATAATGTATTGGAAGTTGTACAATAAAAACGCCCGGACCCGGATTTCAGTTTAGTATGTATAACTCTCCAATATACTGAGGCCTCATGTTTCGACCAAGACTCCCTTATCAATTGTACGTCTTCAAAACAAGATCCTCATGAATCGCAATTTTCTGGTCTCCATCCGGTTTACAAGCAGTATAAGACCTTATCAATTCCTTCTATAAGATTAGGAATGGATACACACATACACACAAATTTTGTAGAGGAAACCAGCTTACGATAATTATTTCATCTAAGAGAATGGAGATTCCTCTTCCTCTTTCAGAGACGGAGACCTGTCCCTCAGGTACGTAGCCTCTAAATGAAAAATAAAACAGAGATTTCCGAGTTCTAGAACTCCGTTCCAATGGCATCCCATCGAGGTTACGCATCGATTGGGAGATTAAGAGGGGGAGGGTTATAGACAAAAGATTTTTGTATCAGATGGCGACGAATAACACAATCGCCATGTTCAGTATTTTACTCTTCCGCGATACTATTCGAATCGGTATGTGACTATGACCATCGCCAGCATCGTCGAAGCCTGTGGAAGCTTGATCGACTACATTCTGCTTCGAAGAAGTTCAAACGATAGCCGTGGAGTTGAGGAGAAAATCATATATGA
Source organism: Lentinula aff. lateritia (assembly GCA_027886305.1). Classification (NCBI taxonomy): domain Eukaryota; kingdom Fungi; phylum Basidiomycota; class Agaricomycetes; order Agaricales; family Omphalotaceae; genus Lentinula; species Lentinula aff. lateritia. The sequence continues at coordinate 14,051 of MU795044.1, forward strand.
AGGGAAGCATACAAAATTGGTAATTCATAATCCGATGGGCCTGAAAAAACACACGACGAACTTGCTGCTCGGAAGAGGGGGAAGAAATGTTACAGTAGACACTTACCCGGTCAAGAAAAGAGCATAAAATAGCTGTTCGGCGGCAGAGACTAGGTGTCATAAATCTTTGCTTTCCTTGGAATGAATAATACGCGTCAGGACGCGCAGACTGCTGTAGTCCACGAGTGGAAAGCCAAACGTCGGTATTCATTTGCGTGCACCACCGTGACCAGAAAACTGGATTAGATACTCTTGGGGATTATCGATATGGACAACAAGGTAAGAAATGGTTTGGAAGATTCTTTTAGGAAAAAGATCGATTAGTAGGCTTTTTTCACGGAGAAAAGAGTATCATTTGGGCATTCTTGGATCACGACATTGTTTTTCATACTTTTGTGTCTTGGGTGATTTTTTGTCAGGTCCGAACTGAAGTGATCGTGAGGACATACTTGACAGCAAGCGAAGAGATGGATGTGAATCTATGTGAATTCGGATAAAGCAAAACGACACGGCAGCACGGAGCTCGAGGACGCGTCAACTGATGGAAACATAACTTTTATATGACACCTCGCCTGGAACTTTACGTTGTTGAAAACTTGGTGTCCGGCTTGACGCCACGTGCGGCCAACACGGAGTTTACCCTTGAATATAGGCTAGTTTTTGTCTGGTTTTGTACATGAATGCGAGCTGGGCCTTGCTGGACTAACGAAAAGGACGAGTGGAGGCAAGGTCAAAAAGAAAGATTGAAATTGACGGTAAACCCTGTCGATTTATAATCAAAAGGGGAAAGTTGCTTTTGATCTGGTGGACAGCCTCGTCGTTATTATTACTCTTCACCGACTTGCTTGTAGACTGAGCGTCGACAAAGGGCGCAGGGAGCATCAGAGACCACAGCATCCTCCCGAAAGTACGAGATACAAGCTGGGTAAAAATTTTGAAAAGAAAGCGAGCAGCACGTGTATAATATCAAAACGTTGTGTCCTTGCTACCTCTGCCTGGCGTCGCTTCTTTCTCTTTAACAGATACCACCATCTTCTGTTCACGTCTTTATACCTATTCTGCTTTTCTCTTTCTAGCGGCTATCTATCTGCTCTTTCCTAAGCACTTGTTTATTCTCCTCATCGCTCTCAACGTCCCAGGCGCCATCTTTATAATACACAGTATGTCGCTTTCGTTTCCCTGGCTTTCTCTGCTTTTCTCATTTATCTCAGTTTTTAAATGCACGAAGCCCTCACGACGTCCACGAAGAATTACGCTCCAGACGATCTACTCCCGCCCATCTATCTCACCAATAGACCCCAGCACATTGACTCGCTCGACTGGCAGTCTGACCTTCAAGCTTTAGAGGTACGTTTGCCCGATATCGGCCGCGCTTTTTACTTATATTTGCTTTAGAATTGGCCTCCTCAACGAGCATCTCCATTAGCTTTTCAAAAACTTTCTATCTCTACCACTATGACTTCTCATCCCGACAACGTAATCAATCGCGGTAACCGTTGGTATTTCAATCCTGATGCTGACGCTCTTGCAAACGAGATTGTTCGGTTGAACATTGGTGCCGCTGCAGGGGATGCAACGGATGACCCCCCAATTCGGACTCCTCCGAAAAACAAGTTGGCTTCAGCTGTCCTTGCAGATACGAGTCCGCTTGAAACGAACTCCATTCCCAGCACCGATTCTTCTCCAAAGGCGCCCGACCATCAAATAGTCGTTTCTCATTCTCGCGGCTCGTCTACGGACACAACAATATCATCACAAGATTCTGCCACCTCTTCCGCAAGTAATGCGATGCTCGCCCACACTCCTTTAAAAAGCGGTACTATTAGCGAGTTGAAAGAGCGTCCCCACTCTTTTAGTGGTGGACTTTCTTCAGCAGACCTTCGTCGTTTACAACAGGCTGATGAAGGCTTTTCCGATGATAACAATCAATTACAACAACAACAGTGGTCTTCGGGCGAACAATTGTCGTACCCTTCGCTGACGCCGAATAATCAGACTGTTCATCATCGATCTCAAACTCAGCAGGCTCACCAAGGTCCGCAAAATTTGAACCGCGATGTCACTACTCCAATAGACTACAATACGCAGGCGCGCAACTTCAACGCTCCTCTACAACCCGGGATGGCTCCCACCATGTCGCCAACCAGTCCTCCTTACATCCAGGGAAGACCCAACAATGTATCTGTGGCCTATCGCCAGCCTCCCCGTGGATTCCCTCCCCAGCAAGGTTTGCCCCTTCCAAGCCCTGGATACGCTCATAACGGGCAGATATCTATCGGGAATTCACAGCAGTTGTACGATATGATGCTTCCTGGTGCCTCACCTCACGATCCTGCTCATCCTGCTGTGTCTCGCGTTCAGCAGCAGCACAATGTCTTCCCTCGCGCACACCATCATTCTGCGTCTGACCCAAGTGCCCTCCGGGATCCTGCTGCCATCGCTATGTTAAACAGTGGTATGCCGCCGTTTCCTGCGGGCATGTTCCCCACGAACCTTGGTGCAGCTCCGCCGCAGATGCAGATGTATCCTCCATCATTCTATGGCACTCAGGATGCCTATCGCTCTGATGCTGTGGCAGCTGCTCAGGCCATGGCAAACCGCATTCAAGCTCAGTACACTGGGCAGTATGCCATGGTTCCATCACAGCTCGACGGTGGCATGTCCAGTCCTTCGTCCAGCGCCGGAAATCAGAACGGACCTAGTGCGAACAATAGGAAGCTTGGTTTGTACAAAACTGAACTGTGCAGAAGCTGGGAAGAAAAAGGTAGCTGCCGTTATGGTGCAAAATGCCAATTTGCCCATGGTGAAGAAGAGGTTCGGAAAGTTTCGCGTCATCCTAAGGTAAGGAGCCAAATATCTTTTTACATAGAGAACCATTAATTGTCGCTTCCCCCTAGTATAAAACCGAAATCTGTAGAGTGAGTTCACCTTTTGTTCGTTCTACCCTCAGATGACATGCTGACAACCTGCTATTAGACTTTCTGGGTTTCAGGTTCTTGTCCATATGGGAAAAGATGTTGCTTCATTCATACGGAGCTTCCCAACGCAGGCCCAACGCCTCCTGGCCAGCAACCTGATACCGTTTCTCCTCCACCTCGCCCAGACGTTCGGGAGCGCTCATCGAGTACTAATTCTGATCCGAATGAGGCTCTTTCTCTCCTTGCTCGTATATCTGCGAAACGTACCCAAGACACTGGTAGCAACAGCTCGTCCACTCCTGTGGATAATAACGTCAACAACTTCCAGTTCGGTGGTGCGCAGAAACAGAGGCTCAAGGTTGACACTTCAGCCCTTGATCGGAACACGATGAAAGGGCAGAACAAGTCGGCATACCCTACGTTCGCGAGCAATGGTGTCCTCATGGCTGCACCAGATAATATATCCGCCAAGTCCCCTGCGCCGGTGACAGCTGGCCCCGATCTTGGACGACACAATAATGCACGTATGGAGATAGTGGGGTACAACCAGGTATGAAATGAATGCTTCTGGTGTGCTTGCTTCCACAGAAGTCGCTAACGCGTTCTCTGCCTATCTTCCATCAGCGTATGGACAAAACGCCGCCTTCGAACATCCGCCACACCACTACGGGCTCTGAGGACATCTCGTATCAGGCGTCGCAATCAATGGCCGGTAACCCTTATAATACGTTACCTTCTGGTGATGGTGCCCCAAGCGCCCCTCGCGTCAATGGACATGTTAGAGCGGGAAGCGCAGGAAACTGGGGAAACTTCACCTCTAATCGACCTAACACTCAGTTCTCGGTATCAGCGTATCCGCACGGTCCTAGTCCTGCTGGCGACGGACCCTCGAATTCTCCGTGGTCCACGACTGACCTTGCAATGGGTCCGTCGAGGTTGAACGAAAAAGCTTGGGCGTAAAGTCATATTCTTATCGTTATCAGTCATCGTCTTCGACACATGCATGAAGTCTTATTTTGCTCCACGCTCAGCCGTTGTATTTTGAACCTTTTTTTTTTTCTTTCTTTCTTCTTTCCTTTCTATAAATGCCGCTCCAGTCGGACAACCTCCGTCGCTCACGCTACAGCCTGTTTCATTATGCATAAATTGAAACTCGCTCGGAATTCACAACGTTTGTTACGCTCTGTCTCTTACTTATCTCTTTCACCTATGCTTGATAATCACTTCACCAAAAAAATTGCTGTTCTTTATATTTGCTCATCTCACCACAAACCCTCTTGATTGTCGACACTCTAGGGCTACTCTTCATCTCAACCCCCGTCTGCATTGCATTTTTTTCATCACCGCACATGTTTTTATTCATTCTCAATAATATTTTGTCTACGAATCGGCCATCTTGCTTTGTATTTCGAAAGCAAATCCGGAGCAGTAGAGAAGTGTATACATTAAAATGAGCCCTAGACAATACATGGTGTGTATCCGCGGTGACGTAAAATACAAAGGAAGATAGCTGCATATACGATCTACTCTAGGAAGCGTCTATAAGGCTGAGAGAAAGGTGACAGTCAGACCGAAAAACAAAGCTGATTGTTCAAATAATTGCCAAAGCTGCAATAGTTCGTCGGAATGCGGCTAATCGAGTGCGCGAATAGCCCACGTAGTCGAACTCAGGTTCTATAACGTTGTTGATAACGTCGTCTCTAGATTGTACAATCCCCCACATACACCACATTGCGTGACAAGCTACAGCAAAGGTTAGTACAATATCAAGAACGGATAGAGCAAGATGTTTCACCTGGGGTCCAGTAACGCACTTGATTTTCAAGACTCTGAGCTTGCTGCGACATATTCCCAGGAGAGGTGCCAGTATGTTCGAGGTAAGATAGGTAGAAATTTTGTCGTTCTCGTGGTGTGGGATAACGACTCTCATCCGGTAGATGAGGAGTCGAAGTATGATAGTTGTAAGTCCACTCAATGAAATGATTTGCAATATCAAACGATGCCGGATTGGGTGAGGCATATTCGAAGTCAACCACGATCAACTTCCAAGGGAATGAGTAACATTCGTGAGTTTGGAACCCAAATTACGCACCTGGCGATGTGGAGCACGAGTCCGGACTTCTGCACCCTCAAGTCTGAGTAAATTGCCATATTGTGTATCGTTGTGTGCAAATACCCGTCTGCTACCATTATGCACGTCATCTACATTGGAAAGCCATTTTAGATAGCTTTCCCATTGCTGTTGGAATTTGTCCAGATCGAACTCATCCCGCACAGATTGGGGTATAGTTGAGTGCATCAATACATCTCTGGCAGGTGCGAGCCATGACCTGACATTCCTCTTTGCTCCAAGTTGCCATCCGTTACCCTCTCCGCCTTTTCCAGGTGAACTTTCCTCAATCACTTCGATCGGGACTGAATGAAGCTCGGACATACGAGCTCCAATCCATCGACTAATTTGCGGATCGCGCATGTCTTCGGCAGTCAGTGTCTTTGAAGGGAAGTATTCTTCCATTCTTCCATTCTCAAAAGTTCCATATACTTTCGGGCCCAAGTTGAAGCGAGAAGAGAGGATATGAAGGGTATTGAGCTCTCTAGGGCGTGAAATTAACGAGTCTGATGATGGTCCATAAATTCGAAGAAGGATGGTGATGGTTTCCTTGATCGGAGGACAAGAAACAAAGAAGACTGCGTTTGTCAATGAACCGGAGACCTTGTGTATCACAAGCTCTTCGGCTGTGATTAATGGACTGCTCCATGAAGGGACATTTAACGACCGTATGCATTCCAGGAGGTGCACCAAGAAGGAAGACTTCTTGTACTGCCTGTACCAGAACAAGCGAAGAGTCAGAATTTGTGTTGATAGAATTGTAGAAACAGAACCAGACCATGGTCAAGTTATCTGTTTTTTGTCGCTTGAGTAAATCTAAGCAGTAAATGTTCTCACCTTGCATCCAAAAATATGCTCGCGTGCCGCAAACCCTCTGCCTTTACAACTTCTGGCTCTCCTGAAAAGGGAATAGAAGACACAGACGACGCTGCACTGGCGATAACACTAGCTAAACTTTGAACAGAGCTAGTTGATACTCTTCTAAGATTTGAAGGAGTTTCTAAAACAAGTGCAGAGGATAATGAAGGAGTAACGACCGGAGAAACTTTGGTCATGATGACGGTTGGGGACAGAGCTGTGGGCCTAATCCGAATCGATCTAAAAAACGCCCTAGCTATCATTCCAATCAAAATCTCTGATAGATTCACCTGGGGTAGCAATATTTCACTTGACGCTGTGACAGCGATAAGAGAGATAGAACAAACAAATACACAAAATATCTTGTAATTGCAAGGTCTCACTTCGCACTTTTCCCTTTTAGTCGATTATGACGACCTGCGGCGCTACTGTAAGTCAGTAAAGGTCAGTAACAGTTGTTTTCAAAATTCAATGTCCCACGTATGAAAATGTGTGGAACCTCTTACGCTCCAGGCTATCGTCCAACTTCTAACGCTTAAGAGTATAATTGGAGGGGGTCAAAATTCTTATAACTTAATACCGATGTTCGTGTAGACAGTGCCCAACCGAAGTTCGTGTAAGAGGCAGCAACCCGCCTTTGCGAGATAAACCTCTCCATAGCAAAGAGAGGCAAAAATGGTCCATCGAGAAAGAGTGGCAGACAATTTCAATTTGAGGCCCGTTCCGAGTTCGTTGAACCCGCCCCGAAGGACCCATTATCAGGGGTCCTGTGACAGTCCGTTCCAAAAGTGCAAGTTGCTGAGCGGCTCCGAAGCTCTCCAAAACTGATGCAATTGCAATCCATCTGAGTGATTCAATTTTCGAACTTCTACACATAGAACGAAGGGCATCTTGAAGGACACACAAATCTACTAGCCCGGTATGGTAGTTTTATCTATGCCGCAGCAAGCTTCCCGGTGGTTCGAGAATGTAAACAATCTCACTGTCAATTTCATTTCGGTACTATAAAGAGTAAAAAATCTATAGCAACACCGAGCGCTGCTGGGTTTATAAACATAGTTCCACGGAAAACACTACACGTTCACATCCGCCGGTGGCTTTTCATCTGTCGCGGTCGTTCTTTTGTCGTCTACAGGTGCCTCTTCGTCTTGAATTGGGAATTTCTTGAGAAGGAAGGACATCTAAATGTAAAAGAATTCAGACTAGTATTCTTTTGGCTATGGAGGAAGACTTGCAAGAAACGCTACACCCAGTAACGGCGTGCAAACAATCCAGACCGCCTTTGAGAGGGACATGTCAGCAGATAGGACCAAGTAATCGTATTGGATATGCCCAGACCTGGATTGATGTTGACACTATATGTAGAACATCCTCACGGAGGCTCAAAGGTTGTATGTCCTTCAAGGTACTATAGTCGATCGAAGAACTCAGGGCGTCGATGCCCATGTTCGAAGTAATACGAGAAGCCATACGTGCATCAAAGACTGCACCAGCAACGGACTATCGCCAGATGAGCATAACAATTGCTTAGAGCAGCAAGATAAAAAGAAACAAAAAACATACAATTCCGACTGTCGCACCAGTAAACCTGACTAGAAAGAACGCGCTCGTACAAGTTCCAAGCTCGGAAGATTTAAACGCTCTCCCAAACACCTGATAAGGGGCATGAAACAGAATACCCATTCCAATGCCTGCTATGAGCGGGAATACATCTTGAAATGACTTATGCGAATCTTCGTTGAGCAAATTGAGAAGCCCTATGAATCAATAAATTGTTTTAGCGTCCAAGAACATGAGTTATTCAGGTGCTTAGGCTATTCCTACCGAATCCCAGAGCACTAATCAGAAACCCGATTGAAATGACTAGATTCTGTCCGCTAGTATCACGTCTGCGCTTTTGCCACCAACTTATGAACCATGCAGTGGGCATAGAAGCAAGAGAAGCGCCGAGAGAGTAGGGTAACATCTGCACCCCAGCTTCAAGCGGCGAGTATCCGTCAGCGGCCTGAAAATGCCATTTCCCTGTCAGCTGAAAAAACAAATTGTTATGTCGAAAGCGATTTCACCTGATAGAACAGTGCAAGATAGAACGTGCCAGCATTGAATACAAAGTTATGCAAGAAAACGATCACAAGAATGGTCACTGGGGTCAAATGTCAGAGAGTAGGAGAGCAAGTCTATCGGAGAAGACATGCTTGCGGTGATATTCTTGAACATGGTGGGAGGAAACAAACTGGCTCTCGTTGTATTTGCCTCGTATATAGAACCACAAACGAGGATCAGCAAGCCCAGAACAATCAGAACGATGGTGACGGGGCTGTTCCCTAAGAAATGACATTAAGAGAGCCCTCATGGCTAGTCAGGCAAAATGCTTACAGCCATTACTCGTTACGAAACTAAACCCTACTACTATGCAGCACGTTCCACCCATGAATAATATCAATCCCCCAAAGTCGAACCTCCGAATCAGCGAATAGGATGCATCGGATGCGGGGTCCAGTCGTACATCGCGAAGAGCCCCCAACAAAATCAAAAAGCCAATAAGGCAGAGAGGAAGATTGAGATAGACTGCATTGTGATCAACGGAACTTAGTGCTTCCTCAATACATTGCAAAGTTTGAGGACATACAACACCATCTCCAATTGACAAAATTTGTCTGACTACCTATATTCGATGCAGTTGAGTTCCAGGTCCTGTAAAAACACAATATAATCTCACCGCTGAATAATCCACCTAAGAGTGGACCTGCTACGGCCGAACAGCTCCAGGTGACACTCAAAGCTTGAGACCATTTTGCGCGATGTCGCATCTCAACGATCTCTGCAGTAATGACCCAAACGCAGCTCACAATGCCACCCCCGCCGATTCCTGAACATAACAAGGGGTAATGATAATGAATACAAGATGAATGGAAATATATATTGTTGGTCAAGCACCTGCTAGTGCACGAGACGCAATAAGCCTATTTGCAATTTTTGCATCAGTCAGAACTGCCATACACTGCGCCGGGTGAACTCACATCACGATGTTCTGAACGATGATAGAAGGATGATAATCAGTGAACATATTTCTTATTCAATGGGACGAAGCTTTACCTGAGAGACGGCACAAAGGAGAGAACCCAACGCGAAGATCCCGATACTAGAATACAGTAGAATCTAGCGCCAAGGTAAGGACTGGCTTGGAAATCAGGAGATATGACGGACCATTCGCCCAACAATATCTGCGATTCTACCATAGAGAGGTTGGAAGGCCGTTTGAGTCAAAAGATATGCGACCCCCACCCAAATGTATTGGGATTCGGAAGCCTCCAAATCAGCTGCAATAGTAGGAAGACTAGTCGACACTATGGTCTACAGGAAGTATATAGGTATGATGACGACATGAAAAAACTGTGAAACTCACAGCGTCTGTAGTAGCTAGGAACAAAGTTAATGCCGCCCTAGATGTTGAATGAGCCATAGGACTGCATGCCCAAATTTCTATGACATACCCTGTGTGAGCCAACAGAAGGCGAAGAGTTGAAAGTTCGGGAGTTTTCCTTAGGCCGGATGCGGGGACATAAGAAGAATTTGATAGATCCAACGAGCTTTGAGATTCTAAACAGGCTGCCAATGAACTTTTCTCCGCAACGTCCAAGGAGTTAGATGCAGATGCAATAGTAACTGAACCAGTCACGGAGTTTATGCTTTCAGTCTTCTGAATCGCGTTTGAATTGGGATCGACGCCACACAAATCTGAGCATGGGCGGCTGGTAGGAATTGTTTGTGCGACATTGAGCAAACCGAAATCGATATATGTCCCAATGCGAGTATGGTCTGAAGCGTTGCTCTGAGCAGGAGGAAGCGAAGGGGGAGCAGAGTTTGAACGATGCTGATCCATGTTTTCAAAAGGTGAACTTCAGCGATGCCAACAGAGAGGTGTTGGGAATCTCACTGTACAGTACACTCGTAGAAAGCCAACTTCATTTTATAGTCCGAAGGAAGGCCCATTAACTGAGATCAGTCAAAAACCATCGTTGTTCACGTTTCGGTAGTCGCAAAAATCGGCTCGAAGTGAGCAATCAATGAAAGCAGAAAGTCGAAAACCAAGTTGTCGTCAGTTCATTGGCACGACAAATCTCAGATTCGAGATGAACTGTATGTCGTGATATTTTCCACGAACGCAAAAAAGGCTTTCAATGTCCTTTGTCCGATAATTGTCGCGTTGATTGAGCCTGAGGTTAACACGGGCTGAGTAAAGATGAAATGAGAAGAATTGGACCCTAGATGAACAAACGAATGTCCCTTTGACGTGAGCATGAAATTAAAAGCACCGAATGGCTTATAGGTGTATAGAACTTTCTGCGTACTAACTAAAGAGTGTTGTTGCAGTTCTGTGAATTCCTTGTTGAAAAAGCCTCGTTGCAAACATCCGGAGTCCAGACTGGCCGTGTAGCCTTTTGACGCCTGTAAAGTAAATAAGATAAAGCTGTTGATCGCCACCATTGTAGAACGAGTCGAAGAAGGAAGAGTGATGTAAAAGCGGAAAGAAAATAAAGGACTCCGACTACTCCGAGCGCTTTAGGCTGGAAACTACAATACATATCTGAGTTCAAAAATTGAAAGGTTTATTGCACCAAAGCACCCTCAGAGCGGTTCACGGCAAGGACAATCTTCAACAGGGCCCAGTGTAAGCGAGAGCCAGTTGCTCGTTCAACATTAGCCAACTCTGTATGAGTTGTGTTTATAATTCCGTCACTAACTATAACTACTGTTTACAGAAATTATATGATGCCCGTAGATCTATGCTAACTCTATTTTATCATGCAGCTGCCCTCTTCTGCTCTTCTCGAGTACCATCCTCTTCCTTCGACTCTTGCTTGAGATCCGCCGGCTTGCCATCCTCAGGCTTGACGACTGATGGACGAACGAACAAAACAAAATATAAGAAATAATGCCGAAATAATGGCGAACGACAAAAGACATGCCGATAAAAAAATCAAAATCCAGTAAGCCTTCGTAACGTCTTAATCGCACGAGATACCCAGCCACTAGAAGAGGCTGAAGGGTAATCGAAAGAAGTCGTACCGTTATCATCGTCGCCCTCTGACAAATTTTTGTGAGATTCCGAAGTTTCATTATTTGTAGAACGTCCTTCAACGTCATCTGCGTATTCTTGTAGTAGTTTTCGTTGCCTGTCCGTCAAAGATCTATCAATGGAGTTAGAGTTGGGCTTCTTCTAGGGCTAGAGTTTTAGACACCTGGGAAGCGTTACCGAAAAGGTGACGAACAAGTCGCCGGTGTCATTCCGGTCCACGCGGGGAACACCTCGCCCCCTCAGTTTCATTTCTTCACCTGGCTGGGTACCGCTGGGAACACGCACATCAACATCTCCATCTAGAGTTGGAACGCGTACCCGACCGCCTAAAAGTGCCGTATGTAATGGTATCTTGACTGAGTGGTAGAGGTTTGAGCCCTGGCGTTGGAATTGCTTCGAAGGAGCAACGTTGAGCCGCACAAGAAGATCACCCGCTGTCCCTGTGCCAGTTATTGGGGCGTCACCCGAATTTGGAATACGTATTACCATGCCATCCTCGACTCCTGCAAGAAACTGTGAACAGGTGCACAAGCAGAGTCAAGATCATTGCACTCGCCTGCAGGAATAGAGACGTCGACCGTCTTCCGTGTCCTGACCTTTCCAACACCCCCGCAACTGCCGCATTGACCACTGCGAGGGACTGTACTGCCAACTCCATCACAGGCGTTACAAGTACTCGACATTTGGAAACCACTGTCAATAACAAATGTCCGAGTACCAGAACCACCGCAGGTTGTACATGTTGTCCTCTTGGCCCCAGCTTTCAAACCACTTCCGGAACATGTACCGCAATTTACTACAGGAGAGATCGAAACTTTACGTGTCGCACCCTTACAAGCTTCCAGGAAGCTGATGGAGAGATATGTTTCCAGGTCTGCTCCTCGTACTGGTCCTCTGCGTCGCCCTCCGCTACCAAATTGATTGAAGAGTTGCTCGAACATGTCCGACGAGCCATTGCGTCCTCCTCCCCCAAATGCAGAGGCAAAATCTTGGAAACCGGAAAAGCCAGCACCAGCACCTCCGAATCCAGAGAAGGCATTTGGGTCGAATCCAGGTTGCTGAGAAGCTGAACCATATTGATCATAAGCAGCACGTTTCTTTTCATCCTTCAGAATCTGAAAGAGGAATGGTGAGCGGAGAATTAATGAACGAATGATGTTGGATCAACTCAACATCGTAAGCCTCTTGGATTTCTAGAAACTTATTTTGTGCTGTCTTGTCCGCATTGGTGTCTGGATGGTATTTACGGGCGAGCTACGAATACGTGTATATGTTTAGAGTAGTACAAGTGTTCTATTGCAATATAGAACATACCGAAAAATACGTTTTCTTAATATCGGCCGCTGAAGCATCGCGTTTTACTCCCAGAACTTCATAAGGATCTTTGGGTGCACCATGAGGCGCAGTGGCATGGAACGCTCTCTGAAGATGATTATGATTTAGGGGCCATTGGACAGAAAGGTACAAGGAAAACGGACCTTGTTTCCGATACGTTTAGCAGGGGCTAATGTTCTAGCAAGGGCGTGTTGCGTCGCGGTATGTAGACATTTAAATCGGTTTATTGCAAAAGACTTCGAAGAAGCTGCATATGTCGGCTTTGCACATGCGTAGAACGAGATAAAGGATGAGAAACCATGAGATGGCACTCGAGGAGGCATTAAGTTGGCAGAACACGAAAGAAAAGCGGAGAATCACTACGAAATTTTTGTAGTTGACATCAGCTTACTCATAAGCGCTCAGTTAGGCGCCTTCTCCCCGATGTACCCTTCTGTCATTTCGACCTCGAAAATCTTTCACGGGTGTGATAGAAAATAGTATAAGATGTAGAAAAATATCTTTGATTTCGTTCTAATGCAGTTCGGTCCGAGCCTTCCACCAAGCTTTGCCATAGCTTACTAGCAATTCGTCCCCCTTCTTAATGTCCTCATTAGCAGCCCAAATGCCCATTTTGAGCTCCCCTGAATCTGTACGGTAATCTATGAAAGCGGCGTTGGGCTTGAGTTTGATGCCTCGATAGTCATTAATGAATCGTGCCTCATTCCCTGTCGTACTGGCATCGATTCCAATGCTCTCCCCGTCTTGCAGGCGGAGTAAAGATAGATCGTAGTCTGACAAACACTTTGATTTTATGAAATCATAGCCATAAATCTGCATACCGGAGGTTAAGCGTTCATCTGCATGAATCTCACCTTTACACCCACAGTTAGTGTATTTCAGACTTCAAAAATCTTGACTGAGCTTACCGATATAGTCTAGGATATGCGCCTTTGCAGGTATCTTCTTTGAGGCAAAAAGGCCAAGCTGATTGTATGCTGGATGTGATGGCTCAGTAATATGTCGAATAACAACATAGTTGTGATTTTGGGAGGAGCTACTGCGCTGAGAGGATTTGGGTCCTTCGTTAATAGTTTTTTTGACCTCTAATGATACAGAAGAGTGGTATATGTACGATTGAGTATATCGAAGATATGTCGGCCAATGAGATGGCTCAACAACGTTTTTGTGAGCTTTCATGGCATTGGCAGTGATCCAAGTTGATGGCTTGGTGAGAGTCTTACGTAACATCGGTGAAGGCCTCGTTCCTCTCTCTGTCTGCTTTCATCCTCCTTCGAGAATGGGCAGATCCAAATCTGTCGCTCGTGTCTATGCAGACGTAAATTCACGACTCGGGCCATCCTGGCATGAATATGGTAAATATATATCTTTTCCTTGCATATCTCTTCAAGCTTTGAATTCGCGTTTGCAGATAATCTTCAGGTTCAGTGGGGTTCACAGGATCACTACGAGATTGTGCGTAAAGTTGGTAGAGGAAAGTATTCTGAGGTCCGTATATGATTAATATGCTCCTTTTCCTCCCTATACTGACTTGTTTTTACAGGTATTTGAAGGAGTGAATGTCGTGACAGACGAGAAATGTATCATCAAAGTGTTGAAACCAGTAAAAAAGAAGAAAATTAAGAGGGAAATCAAGATTCTCCAAAATCTAGCTGGCGGTCCCAATGTCGTTGCTCTCCTAGACGTCGTGCGCGATCCAGCGTCCAAAATTCCAAGTCTCATAACGGAATACGTCCACAATGTCGACTTCAAGGCATTATACCCCAAATTCACTGATCTGGACGTCCGCTTCTACATGTTTGAACTTCTCAAAGTGCGTCTCGATGCTTCTTTCGATATCTCAGTACTTCGCTTATTTTCTGAACGTTATTCAGGCCCTTGACTACTGTCACTCAAAGGGGATTATGCATAGAGATGTCAAACCTCACAATGTCATGATTGATCACGAACATCGAAAGGCACGTCTTACCATTGCCCTCAAACCTGCTTGCCCTTTAATGAAACCTTTAGCTGCGGCTCATCGATTGGGGTCTGGCAGAGTTCTACCATCCGAAAACGGAATACAACGTCCGTGTCGCATCCCGATATTTCAAGGGTCCAGAACTGCTGGTCGATTTTCAGGAATACGATTATAGTCTGGACATGTGGAGCTATGGCTGTATGTTTGCTTCAATGGTACGCCGCATTAGACACATCGTTCATTTCATCACCTAACCGCTCCCTTCATATTTCAGATATTCCGCAAAGAGCCTTTCTTCCACGGTCATGACAACTTTGATCAGTTGGTCAAAATTACGAAAGTATTGGGTACTGATGAGCTCTACGTCTACATCGACAAATACAACATCACTTTAGATTCCCATTATGATGAACTCATGCAAAGGTACTACTAATCTGCTGCCTTCTCGTTGTCGCTAGGCTCAAATTGGATTTCTAAGGTATCCCAGGAAGCCCTGGACGCGGTTCATCACCTCTGAAAATCAACGGTATATCTCGAATGAAGCCATCGACTTTCTTGATAAGTTGCTACGTTATGATCACCAAGAGCGGCTCACGGCCCAGGAGGCACAGGCTCAGCCTTACTTTGGTGAGCTCAGTCATTGACACAGTCTCAACCGATACTTACTTCCCCCATAAAGATCCAATCCGGACTTCTACGCCAGCCTCTATGGCACATAGAGACAGCGATTCGGCATCTTCAGGATAATTCGAAATCCTCATGTGTACTTTATAGTTCATTTGTTGTATACCGTTTCGTACGTAGACCATTGCTATTTTCATCTCTCTGTCATTCTGTTATGCGCTGGCTCTCCTCGCGTCTCGAAATGATTCACATGATGATTCGTAATTACTTTATAGCAGCCAGCCCACCGAAAAACATCCTTATCGCGACAGATGAACACATAATTTTGTTCTCTCTTATGGGTTATTGAGTTGTGTGTGCCTGTCTACGACTCAAGACGGTCAGGAATGATTCCCCAATTGACGATACCTCGTGCATTTGCCTTCGATCAGCCTCGTATTAGCGTGGCTCGGGTTTTCCTGTATACAATTTTGTTGTCAAATTCTATATCTGGCCGCATGGGACCTAATCAACTTCCATCGCTCGCTGGTACACATAGAACTCCTTAAGGGTAACTCGCCTTGTGCGTCACGGTTCCGGGTCCCAAGAAATACGCGTTGAATCGCTTGCTTCTATCACCCGCTAGATGGAGTATAGAGAAGATTTGTATATAAGGTGTGCAGGTATACCTCCAGGCGAGCCCCCTACCAAGCGCGTTTGCGAATGATGTGGTCCCTCTTTGTACTTTTCGCTCTAGGTCTTCTCCTCGGAACACATGCGTATGACGGTTCTCGCTATGACAACGTGAGTGATCTAATCCTGGTGCTTGATTCGCGCAGCGCTTTCACTTGATAGACGACTTTTTCTAACCTCTTTCCAGGTCGTGGCGTAAGGCAATGGTTCTTGCGCGGAAATTGTGCTTACAGATTCTGAGCATAGGTATTGGGGGCAGAACTCCTACGGTGCCACTCACACGGATGTTGTCAATTATCAACAAAGAATCGGATATTACTGTGGGGTAAGCACAAGAGGCATTGGGTTATGACCTTCATGCTTAGAACTAGGATTTCTAGGATGATGCTGTCGACGTCTTTCCAGTTGCTTTTGTGGACATTTTTTTCTCAACGGGTGGCTTGCCTTCCATGAACTTGGCGGTGAGAATGTTTTTAAATTTCAATAAACAAACAAACATTAACATCTGTCTTTCAGAACGTGGGTGGTTGATCATCCTCGTTAATCTATTTTGGTCGATGATCCCTCTTGATAGACTTGTAACCCCACGGACAACGCCACTTTCTCTGGAACCTTACTGCCAGACTGCTCAGCTTTGGCTTCTGATATCGAAACGTGCCAAGCTGCGGGGAAACTGGTCACCATTAGTCTTGGAGGAGCTAATGGCGGTGTAGGATTTTCCAGTGATGCACAAGGTACTGCATTCGCGCAGACCATATGGGATTTATTCTTGGGAGGAAGCAGGTAGTGTCGAGTTGAAACCGATTGTTTGCAAGGTTGATGACGGTTGCTCTGCAAGCTCGACGAGACCTTTTGGTTCTGCCGTTTTGGACGGAGTAGATCTCGACATCGAGGGCGGAGGAGGAACAGGTTATGCAGCTTTTGTGACCGAGATACGTTCTCTTGCTAGTGGGGCGAGCAAGCAGTAAGTAGCATACATTCATAAGCTGGATTATGATTCCCAGTTCCTTGCCAGATATTATATCACGGCAGCTCCACAATGTGCGCTCAAAGCTCATGTTGGATTCGATGCTATCTAATCACTTCCCGTCAGGTGTATTCCCTGACGCCTCTTTAGGGTCAGTCATTGATGCAGTAGCTTTTGACGCCATCTATGGTGCATTTCTTCTAACCTTGCACCGAAATAACGAGTTGACTCTGTTGTAGTTCAGGTACCTCACTACGAAACTCATTATTGATCATCCATGCGCTAATGACGCAAGTAGTTCTACAACAACCCCTGCGGACTTCCCTTCTTCGAGACTACGGTACGTCTTCTACACAACCCCCGTGGTTTGCTACATTAAAGCTCATAAATCATTAGACATGGAATTTCGGTGTCTGGTAAATCACACGGACACTCCAACCGCTGTCACAGAGCACTGACCATGGTATAGGGATAACTGGGCCAGGACGACAAGCCCTAACCCCAACGTCAAAGTATTCCTCGGTGCACCGGCTGCGAGTCTCGCCGCTGGCACTGGGTACCAGGATCTGGCCACCTTGTCTAGTTATGCCGTGCAGATGCGTCAAAGCTTCCCCTCCTTTGGTGGTGTAATGCTTTGGTACGGGTCGATTTACCCTATTGAGAATACATTGTGCTAATTTCGCCTTCTCATACAGGGATGAGGTATGTGATCGCTCTCTGCTGACGATATTAGGCTCACACTTTTGTAGAGTCAGGCATATGGTATGTTTATGGCAATCACAGCCAGCCCTCTTACAATATAGTATGAATCATCATTTTTAGTGAATGACCGATATGATTTGGGAATCAAGAACGCCTTGGTTGCCGCCGGAGGCACTGGTTTTACCTTCCCTGCTTGCTCGGCCCCTGCGTATGTCGCAGGGACCGCTTACTCTGGCGGCTCCAAGGTTTCTTATGATGGGTGCGCAATGTTCCACGCTTTCTTGATCCTTTCTAACAAAATCGCATAGATACATATACGAGGTAAAACACCAAGCTACCTCTTTCAGGCGCCTTACTCAATGCTACCGTTGAACCCAGGCCAAATACTATGCCGATGATGTACCGTCCAATGACCCAAATGGCGACTGGAGCGCGAGTACGTTTATGGTGTCGAGCTGAGCTGAAAAGAGATCTAAGGTCCTTTCATGAACAGTTAGCGCTTGTTCAGGTGCTGGTGGATCATCCAGTACATCGAGTTCAGCCACGAAGACTACAACTTCCACCTCTCAAACCACTACAACCGTGACTTCAACCACTACCTCTGCATCTTCTTCACCGACCTCTGGATCTTGTGCAGGGATTGCTGCCTGGTCAAGCTCTGTAGCTTACGTGGGAGGCTCCCAGGTCACATACAAGTAGGCGTTTCATTGCGAAATCCAACACTAGAATTAATGCCGTTTCCATAGCGGTGATTTGTGGACATCGCTCTATTGGTCTCAGGCTTCTACACCAGGAGGTCAGTGACATCCCTATACTCAATTCCCGCCTGCTCACTATCTTTCGAAAATGTCCCAATAGGCAGCGCAGGAGTCTGGGTGGACGATGGGTCTTGCGCCGTTTCACGTAGAGATGTGCGTTCTACCCTGAACTCCCGCTTTTTCAGGTTATAGTATCTGAATAGATTTTGCCGTTCATCCTATATATGAATTCCGTAGAAGTACTATAAACGCATTCCCCTTTGCCCAAAGTCATTGATCAAATAAGACAGAAGCATCGAAAATCAGCACGAGACTCCACTTGCGGGGTAGATGTTGAGAATGAAGGAGAAGATCAAGAACTAAATGTGTAGTAACTCAAATAACTTGCAGCTTCGGAAACTGTTGAAATCTCGGAATGTGTATTGTTGTGTATTGTTGTCACGACTCTCGTGGTACATGGTCATGTTTTGAAGACATAAATAAGGATACGAGCTGCGGACACCCATGACATTCTCAGAGTGCTGGCCTTCCTTGAAAGATCTGATTGTGTGACCCAAGGGCTTGCATACTAAAAGGTTAAATCTATGCGACTGGTTATCCACGAACTCCCTGATTATTTTGTTGCGTGGAAGGATTTCTGTTTTTGAATCTTCGCCGCCGTGGTGCTGGGCGTTTGGGTCCTGCTGAATTTTGAATATCAGGATTTAGACAGGGGAATTGAGGCAAAAGTTTGGGACGTACCCAGACTTGTTGGCGCACCAGGTGCTTTCGAGATTTGCATGGTCTGCATCGAGGAATGGATGCCGTTTGGGCCAGAGCTCGCTATGGGGAGCGCCGGGTTCGTAGGTAGCGCTGAACTCCCTGGCGAGTTTGTTGGAGCGTGGTTATCGAAATTTTTAGGTGTGAAGTTCGTACGGCGTTGGGCACGATCCCCTGTGTTAGCAATCCGAGGTGGGGCACGAGCCACGTTAAGGGCTACGCTCACACTGTCGTTCGGGGCACGAACTACTTCCGAATCCGTTTTGGCACCTCCATTTTGAGCTGCTTCCTCCTTCATTTTTTCCTGCCTCCGCTTTTGCCTTGCTATCCTCGCCTCCTCCTTTTCTTCTGATGTCTTTTGCGGCGGCATCGGGCCTGGGTCGTACTCTGGATTAGACGGATTCCAAACGATCAGCCCACGGGGTTGATCGCTTCCTACGCCGTGTAGATGAAGAGCTATTTCATCCTCGACAGGGTTGAAGGTCGGAAGGATAGTATATCCGCGAGGTAATTCCGTATCTTCCATCTGTTCGCCGAGTAGGGTCCGTCTGTTGTCCCCGCAACAGTTATATAGAGTTCCTCGAATACAGTCGAAGGCATAAAATTCCCTCTTCGGTCTTCGAGTCGGTTCTAGGAGGCTGAAAAGTCTGATCAAATGCGTATAGACCACGGAGCCTGCGTACGCGTCTAGAGCAGCATCTAAGCAAAAGCAAAATGAGAAATACTCCTCTGCTTAACACGTATAGATCCACACACAAGTGATCTGAACTGGAGATAACTCTAAATCCCAATTACTTCGGGTTATCTTACCCTTGGTAAGAACAATCCCTTCATAGGTTTCTGCTAAACGGGCTAGACCGATCGAGGTTAAATAGGAACCCCGAAACAGGCGGTGGAAGTGTGGTCCAAGGAAAGTTTCGGAAGCGTAAAACTCCCAAGGTGAAGTTGAATCTGGGGGTAAAGACGGTGGAATGAAAGCCGATGACAGGAGCGGAATTCCCGCGTATCTATCCAAACGTTCCGCGAACAAGCCAGAGTCCACGCATTTCACGAAAAGAGAAAGGTCCACACAGGAATTAAGACATATCCTGAGGTCCCTGAATAATTTTTTGGCATCATCTACATGTGTTATGAGATCAG
This sequence comes from Lentinula aff. lateritia, assembly GCA_027886305.1. Lineage (NCBI taxonomy): Eukaryota > Fungi > Basidiomycota > Agaricomycetes > Agaricales > Omphalotaceae > Lentinula > Lentinula aff. lateritia. The sequence goes on from MU795044.1 coordinate 33,973, forward strand.
AATTGCATGATCAACCTCAAGCAGACGTACTTTGTATTCCTACACCAACTTTCACGATCCGTGGATTCTCCAGAATTTCCGCTAATCCGTCTGGCAGGTTCCTCATCCATCTGACGTGAACGACGTAAGACGCTGTTTGAAAGGCGATTTGAATGACCGCAATAGGATTTTCCGCTTCACCTGGCCTGAAATTTGGTTTCCACTCAAGATCAAAGCCGATATGCGGAGGAATGAAGTGTTCTGGAGAGCGAAAGGACTCGTATGCTGCGGCGTTTAAGCTGTTTGCCATATGTCGAAGGGCCATTGATGCCTGAGGTTCATCTTTCAGGTAGAACTTTGTCATAGACGGTGTCGATAAAGACTCAGGACCAGCGGGATGCGAATAGCTGGACATGAGAATTTGGAAGATGGAAGTCAATTGAAGGCAGTGAAAGGATTTTGCAATTATGATTGTGTATGACTATCAAACTGTGGCTCCGCATTATTGAGTGCACGTCTGTGCATGTCTCCAAAGCCAAAGATGGCCACATCCATGTGGGAGTGAATGGCGAGAGTAGGTCTTCCAAGCTTGCGCTAGATTGTCGGTGATCCGGCCCGTTTTGCTCATCGGCTTGGGCTTTCCTCAGGCATAAGCGATCTCTCACTAATGCTTTTCCTTTCACATCCGTTATCATAAGTACGTGGCTCCCTATAATGGTATTCATTTTGCTAGTAGCTCTTGGCGAGTTATCAAGCTATCCCGTATCTCGAAAGAAAGCCTTTGAAGCCTGAGAAAACAATAATCTGATATCACAACAATCTTCGGGTCTAGAACTGCACAGTCTGCACCTACCACAGGACCGTCATTGTCATCTGGTGGCTTGAATGACGTTCTTGGGTTCAATCACGCCCAGCCCAGGTCTAGCCATGCACTGTAAAACAACTGTTTACTGTGTGTTCCGATACTTGCGAAACTAGTCTCTGTCCGATCCACAAGTGAGGTATAGCACAGTCTTTCGATTCTCGACTCGAACATTCACGGGCAACAACCAACTCCCCTTGTTTTCGGTCCTGCACACGTTGCGGCGGGTTGCAATTAGTGCTGTCCACAACTTCCGTACGCGTGTTCTCGCCTTCCTATCGACATATCATTCGAAACCTGGTAGGTAATTTAGGCTTCGTTGACAGAAATTTCGAAAATACTCATTAAAGAACATCTCTAGTTGACTACGATAGAATCAGTACGAGTGAAACCGCCTTCTCTGCACATATATTGTACTGTGGGACCGTCTTCGCTGCTCCCGCCATCATTAGCGGAGCAGGTTTCCTCATCTCAATTGATTTATACTGCTTATCAACAACTACGTTGTTGGAGTCGAATGCTGCATCTCCCCTCGTCTCCTGGCAGGATGAAGATTGCAAGGCTATACTTGATCTTCCTAAATTCTTGATATTCAATAGAATCATTGTGGGACCGATAGAAATTAGACCTTATCGCTGGTCTGTTCATCATATTCAAGCCGTTTCCTGCCAGTCCACATGTTGATTAGTGTTGATTAGAGCGACAGAAACCAATGATTGCGATACATGTAGCAAGGATATTTTTGTGTATCTAGACACTCCATTCCACAATAATTCACTACCCAGCCCCAATGTTTTGATGCAAGTCATTGTAAAAAAAGGATTCAAGAGACCTGTTCATTCAGACATGTACACACTGACCGGGATCTTCTACGGAAGCTGTGTGATGAAGCCTGACATGAATAAAAATAATCCCGTTGCATCTTTGTTTAGAAAAAAGGCTTGGTACGATTCGTAAAAGCTCTTGGCGCATTCAGCTAAAAATACCAAGAATTTGAAAACCGCCACCCACACCAAGCTGTTCTTGGCGGATATTTTAAGTTAAAAAGCGACAGTCAATCGGGATGAATCCTCCCCACTCCCTTCCGACTTCGACCAAAATGCCCACCGTCTACAACGATAAATCTCAAGTGATTGTGTCGGCGTTGAATACACTGGACCAGGTGATTACAATCATACACATCTCAATGTTCCCACGTATTGAATTTCTTACCTTCTCTGTTATAGAAACCACCACCTTCGTTGCGAGAAATTCTGAGCGCTTACCGCTCGAAAGGCGATGGAGACAGAGATATGCTTCTCGCTATGCTGAATGCAAAAACTGCAGAGGATCGGAGAATCGCAGAAACTTCGGCTTTACATCGAACTATTATCGAGACTTGCAGCCATGAAATATCTTCACCGAATCTCCCTCCTCTGCTCTATCCAAATTTATCTCAGCACTCTTATCAGGACCGATCTTCTACGCTTTCGTCGGGACTTCCTCTTGATGACCGAGAGTCACAGATGTCCAAAAGCCGCTCTTCACGCTCTCCGCCACATCATCACACCTATTCTCCATATAACCGACCTGTATCTCGCGATTCTTCCACTCCTCCTTTACAAATGCCTCCGTCGCCATACTCGTCTGCATCGAATCCCGATTCAAATTCTTCGCCCAAATTAAAGGAGCGCGGAACTATGCCCATATCATCCATGCTACTCGGCAAAAAGAGTCTGCCACGCACCCAGCCCTCGCAGGATACTTCAGACGATGGTCGCCTACACAAAAGGATATGATACTTCGTTGTGGGGATTTTGTATCATTATTTTGTTCGATCTTCTTGGAGGGGACTATGTCGTCTATCGTCTTACTGCATTGCATTCTTACTTTACCTCTGTGCCATTGTTATACCTAAGCTACCGACTTACCTACATATCTCGACCATGTACTATTTCTCCCGGTGTTTTTCTTCAGCACCATGCGACGTTACGCTCATCTTGCATCATTTTCATTGCATATCCTGTATTAACTCATGATTCATTTGGTGACACTCTGCATGGAGGTATCTGTGTCTGACGCGTTTCCGCTATGAATAGGTAGGTCCAAAGATATACCATAGGCCCGGCCTGCCAAGAATGACTTTCGGAGCCGGTGTGTCCATACTTCCCGCAATCTGCTTGCTGGGTACTCTTGGAATAGAGCGTACCTTCGGACTACTGTATAATCTTCTGGGGATAAGTCATCAAAGATTCATGAGGCACCCTGGGTACCTGGGACTTGGATATCTTGGATCCTGAGACTGAGCTGGATACCTTCCGTCTGCCAATCAAAGCCAAAGACCAAAATATGAATAACCTTGGCATAACCTCTTATAATTATTGTGTCCAATTACGATGTGCAGATTCATCGTAGTGCCGAAGTTGAGCTGGGTATATCTTTGAGGCTTTGAGGTTTTTCTTATCCGAATGTGGAGGACCAGGGAAAAGAACATTGGGTTTTGTAATTCCGTCGACATACAATGATGTGTCTGTGCCTTTCTGTGCGTGCCCAACTCCCTTCCGAATAACCGAACAGAATTGGTGAGATACCTCGACTGTTAGTCCGAGAATATGACATTGAATCAAGACCAGGGACCTCAAGTGTTTCTTACGTGTGAGATTGAATCAGATAGAGCTCAAGGACGTGCAGATGAGTGTAGGCTCGCAAATACATCTCTATGACAAAAGCGTCGTCGTCGCTGTCCGCTGTGAGCAGGCCCGAAATATCGGCCCGGAGTCGGTACCAGCTCAGTCTGAGCACGTGATAACAGTGGCGCAGCTCGTTATGTCAGCACAACCGTTCTTGCACTCAAGTTTTCCATTTGGTTCTCGCTTTCACATGAGGATGGCGACTTGGAATTCCGAAGATGAATTCGACCAGATGCCAGACGATTTAGACTTTGCTGCCATTGGAGAGGAGGAATGGAACGCAATACAGACTCAGAATTCTTCGACAAGTGTGCAATCCAATGTACATGCCGTAGATATCTCCGCAAACTCTCAACCGCCTATATCATACGAAGGGCATCGCATCGTAGAGGCACCAAGCGCTAATATTACAGGTATATGCATATATCCATCTCCTAGTCGCTCGAATCCGACCTGACGGCCAAACTACGATCAGTACCCCAATTCGTGCAAGGCTCCTCCAACTTGCATCCTGAGCTAGTTGCTGAAACCAGAAGAGCGATTACTCCTCATAGTGTCTACTCCTCAGATGACGCTGATGAACTCGATGATGCCTTCTTCCAGCAATTGGACGAATTAGAGAACCAGATTATTAATGGGTCCAGCGCAACAGCACCTGCCGCTACGAGTGAGTCCCTGTCTCATTGTGGGGGGAGCTTAGCAACTTCCATTCCACGGACGTTTTCTGTTGAATCGTGATTGTTACCCTCAAACTTATTTACACAGTTATGCAGTGCCTTCCGAAATTAGTGTCGCACCAGAACCTTCTTTCAGCAACGTTTATGACATGGATCATCCTCCAATGAAACGTCGTCGCCTCAAAGACTTCAATGAGGATTCGGGGACACCTTTGAAGCAGAACATAAGAAAGTTCGAGGGTGATTGGGCGGAACTGTTGGATGAATACGACGATGAACTCAATTGTCCAATGTACGCATCTTCCATCTTATCTTCTTTAACGAGAGAATCCTTATAACCCAAACATCCTATATGATATACCTATTTAGATGTTGTGATATATTGTGAGTCTGGCGGCTTCTTGCATATTGACTAAACCATTCATGGTAACCTCAATCCTTCTTCGCGAGTAGAGTTGCGGCACATCTAGTCAACGGTTGTGGGCATACACTGTGTGGATCTTGTGGCTATCAATGGATCGTGGAGAAGGTTAGTTCATCTCTTGATATTCTGAGTAGGATTTTTGACATTGCAATGTGTTGTAGTACCGAAATACGTGCCCTGTGTGTCGTGCAAAATGCCACGCCCTCACACCTCTAATACCCAATATAACTGCCGACAACTTTGTTCATAAACACCTCCGTGTCCGCGCGAGGCTTGGAGATAAAGATTGGGAACCGGGTGGGTCGAAACTTCTGGAATGGCAAGGCAGGAAAGAGTGAGTGCTTCGCACAGGTGTTTTGCATCCAACCTTTCACAAACATCATCTCGCTAGTAAATGGAAGAACGACTGCGAACAGCGCACTCGGCGATCGAAGAAAATTCCATCTAATGTAATTCGACCTCGAGTTGACAACCTGGGGCAGCTGGCATATACGAACCGCTTTCTTTTCTGATAACATTGTATGTAGTAAAGAGTGTATCCTTATCTTATTAGTGTATCGTCGACAGGACCGAAATGAATCAATTGTGACGTCAAATTCTTCTGGGCCTTTACCTTGAACGGCCTTGACGAAGTAATAATTTACCCAGGGTGGTTACCTGTTTTCAACCATCCCAAAATTTTGCCTCCCCTTTATCCCCATCTCTTTCGAGGGCCATGGTCATCTCGTTCATCCCAGCCATTGACGAAGTCGCTCATGTTGCCATTCCAGAATGGCACGCGACTAACTCTACTGTTAAATTGCGCTTTTCTGCCGTCCTTGGAGACGAACAATTCCAGCAATTTAAGAAGAATGGCATGAAAGTACAGGTCTGGTCTAATATTCCTCTTGGTCGAAGGAATGAAGGAGAATGGGGAGAGATAGATCTGCACGAGGCTGACGAGCCCGCCTCCGTCGGCTCTTCCGATGACTCGCAGATATCGCTTGTAGCTCTGGAGGACGTCAAAGCCAAAGCAGAGAATCTTCTTTTTGCAATTTGCTCCGTCCCTTTTTCTGGAAGCTCTGATGACTATTACTCCTTCACTTATCGGATTGTCTATCCCTCCGGAGAAATCCATTGGCTTGGTCAGTTCGGCCAAGATGGAATGGTTCATATCAATACTGCCTCGAAAAACGATTCTGGTATCGTTTTTGAGGAAGGATTGGTAGCAAATACTGCGCCTTTCGTTTGGAATACACGTGGGAGGCAGGTGGAAGACCTTCTAATCGCACAAGTCGCCCACCCAGAAGATTGGTCTGTATGGACTGTTGGAAAAGATAGGCATGTTTTTTCTCTTTCTCAGCTTCCGAGTTCAGTTGATGCTCATCCTTTCTAAATAGCCTGTTTAAAGGTCCCGCAACCAGTGCTTCTCTGGTTTTGCTGGTGCCTCACGTCCGACCCTACGCGGTACATTGTCCCAAGACTGTTCTACTCAGTGCATCATCTGATACATCTATTTCCGTGAGCGCTTCAGGAAAAATTCAGGCTACGGGTACAGGCTCCTTGCTTCTGCAAACCTTCAATCCCGCTGGGTTCGCAGACTCATTTCTCGATAAAATCTTTGCCCATAGCCCCTCTCTCAATCATCGACTCCTCGGTATCTTTGGTGATTATATTGGATTGACTTCTTTTTCTGCAGGTTCATCAGTTCAGGCAATTCTTGTTCCACTTATTCCCTCCGGCTTTGTTTCCCAGATCGTTATCGCATCAGCTTCTTTGGCAAGCATATTGGACACAAAAATGGCAGAGTACACTATTTTTTCTGATGCTCGGCCAAGTGTTCAATTTCCTCATCCTGAGTCTGGATCGGTGCGATTCTCTGTTCCGTCTTCTGGAGGGCTTTTTCTTCTCACTCCGCTTTACCGCATTTCTACTATCTCGAGAAATTTGGAAGCTTCGGGCCCATCGCCGGGAAATTATCTATCTCTCAGTGTATTGTCTCCCCATTCGATTGCGGGAGTCGCACCAGTAGAAGATACGGTTCTTCCAACTCCGCCTCCTTCTCCTCATTTACATCCCATCGCCCATTTGACGTCGCCTTCTAATTACTCGACCACATCAATTTCGGAACTCGATGAGCAGGGTGCAATCTCTCCCACCAATGATATCCAGAAGGATACTATCGTATTCGAATCTGCCTCGTTGCGAACCCTTCGTCCTCCGATTGACCGCGACCAAGTGTCTGTGTTAACACTCACCCGCCAATCATCTCCTTCGCTTTTGATTGAATCTCATCGGGAAAATAGGCAGAACATCCTTGTTGCGTTCATGAGACACATCTATTTCGCACTAATTCTCTGGTTCTCGATGGTTTTCCGTGAATTCTTCGGTGGCTCAGCTTCCGTTGTTGGGGAGGACTCGCCGGTAGAACAGACTTCACCTCAATCAATTCCGGATACAGCTAACAGTTACGGTTTTCCCCCCGTCAACGAACACACTCCGCTATTGTCTCGCGTGATCCCGCCTTCACCGGTGGATGAGCCTTTGATTCAAGCTTCGGCTCTCCCTGCCTCTGTTGTTGCGCCTGTTCCGTCGCAGACCACCTCATCCCCTCCGATTCTGGTCCAATTTGATTTGCTCGATGCAAAATCGGGGCCCCGTGGCTTAGTTTTCCGTGACACCAGTGGTTCGTTGACAGAGGACAATCTCTCTGACAATGTAGTCGTCGAGATCAATGAACGAAAAGTTCCTTTAAACAATGAACTATGGCTCACTAAAGGTGTGCTCTATCTTGGTATCGATTGGGAGAAACCTGGGCGGGTGAACGTCAAAATCACATCCAATTTCTTGTGAAATTGCTGTAGTTATCTCATGTACGAGTCATGTACCATGTTCAGTGTTGTAGACATTTCTTGGATTTATGTTTGTACTGTAACTGTAATGTGTACCTCGGTCATGGCCTGCAAAGCAGTTCATACTTAGAAGTCTCGGAATTGCATTGTTGTTATATTTCATTCCAATACATGTATTGATTTTGGCTTGACGGTAAGAATCTTGAGTGTTGATCATCGACTTCTCGTTCAAGATTTCTGTGGTTGTTACTATAATCCAAGACAGTCTGATTAACGATGTCGTCCAACATTTCTGCAGGTAAGTCGAATTCCGACGTTCGGACAACAGCAGTGTACGCAGCTGCAAAAGAGCTGGGTAATTAGGAATCAAAAAATAAGGCCACGTACCATCTTCGATTTTGGACAAGGATTGCGCGGTCACGGCTTGCTTTTTGTGCAGCTCCCATACATAGGGCGTGAATCTTTCAAAGTCTGTGATTGAAAGGCAGTAATCGATCAGACGAATTCACTGCGTCAAAAGTGAGAATACCACCCGCCTGATTTACAATTTCTGACAAAGATGCAAGTCTCTAGGGCTCTTGCGCGCCCACCCGGACGCCCGAATCCAGAGATGGCAAACCTCATGAGTTCACCTACGTTCATACCATCGTCAGTCCGATATCATGAGTTGGGATAATACTCACCAGTCAGGTCAGAAACCCCTAGGAGGTAATCAGAAATTGTTAAAGGGAAGAACTAAGTAGGTCAACTAAATCAACATGATAGCTTTGGATACGATACGAGTGACGGCAAAGCAAAAACACATACAGCTATTCCATCCGTGCCACACAAAGTTGCTTGCGCCTGCTCGTACGTGATTAGACCCCCATGTTCCAGAAAATGAGCAAAGCTCAATGCTTCGATGTATTCTTGTAGACCAGGAGAGACCTGTCGTTCATAACCTACAGATGCAGAATCTCAAGCAGTTCTCTGAGATTCAGGAAAAAGGTACCAACGCCAGTACTCATCGCCAGCCAACTCATCTCTCATATCGGCATACAATTTTTGCACTTCGGTCAGTTTTTTAAGGCCTATCTTGGAAGCATCGGCACGTTCAGATGCATCCTGAGCTTCCAAAGCGAGTCGATGTAGCAGGAATATGGTTTTCTTGGAAATGTTCGTTATGTCGCGACTTGCCTAAAATCTATGATATTAAGACGGAATAATTAACAAATAAGACAAGCACTTTAATGAGCCTCTCTCTGCGATCATGATAGTCGTCAAGTGATTCCCTGAAGAACAAGAATTGGTTGTGGATAGATGAAGACATGCTCAGGAGAAGCAATTACCAAAAAAAAGGCTCCGTGAGACTCTGCTTTGATTACGGTCCTCGATATGCTCTATGACGTTCTGATTATTTAAATTTTCTGTTACTGCCTCCATGGCGATGTTTGCTCCTAAGCCTGGTTGTCCGCTTTGTGGGATTGTCGCTTCTGCTCTTCCAACCCCGTCAAACTCCTGGCGAGCACCAACCTTCTCGAGCGATCCCAGCAACTCAACAAATCCCGAGTTGCTTTGGAAAGATCAAAATTTCACCGTGTATCGAGAAAGATTACAACCAGTGTCTTCAAAGGGTCACATCATAATTGCTTTCAAGTTTGTGGTTGCTTATCTCCCGTTGTTCATCTGTACTCAGCCGTCCTTTCGCCAGTCTTCATGTTCCCTCACTTTACGACTTGGTATAATCATAAAACAGTAACATTGTCAAATTCTAACCAATATACTTGCTCATAGTCATCCACGGACCTTCCTCTCTTAGTGAACATTCGAAATCTCGCTACTAGGCTGCTTGCGGCGCTCGATGCGCCTTCCGAATTACCCAACACACAGTCTTCTCCTTCATCGCCTATACACGAAAGGAACCCTCGCTTTCGCATTGGCTTCATAACACCTCCGTTCAAAGACAACAGGATTCCTGTAACGGATCATCTACACGCGCATGCATACATCGAGCCATCAGACCTGATGGGCTGGTGGAGGGGTTTAGCCTATGGATCGTTAGCCTGGTATGCTATCGACGACTTGATTGCAGAGATTCGGTGCGTTCTATGCTCTTTTCATTCTTTTTCTGCTCAGTTTCATCTCCCACAGAGAAACTGTTTCCAACAACCGAGTCAAATCTGGTTACGGGAATCGTCAGAATGCACCCATCGACAAAGTGCCGCTAGCTGGGGCAAGGAGCGGAACCGCCGATGGCGTAGAGACTAGTGAACCTGGATTACCCCGAACCGAACGTGACCTCGAAGACGGATAGTCACCATCCCAAACACCAACATTCGCCCATTACGAACATAATTTGCCGACAACAGGGGGAACTGCCTTTCTGTAACGTTTACGGATACATTGTTGTACATTGATAGAATACAGGCTCTCTTTGGTTAAAGTAGATAGAGTAAGAAGATATGATAGATCTTGTTAGATACATATTACCCATGCATCTTATGCATCTACACCAAAAACCCTGGTAAGCACGACACAAATGAATAGACGAAAACCTACAGTAAGAGGAACCGGTGAGGAGCGTGGACAGCGCAGCGAGCTGGTGGTCATCAAATTTCTTCGAGTCTTCGTGCCAAGTATCTTGGTGGGTTTTCTTGAAGTTTCGGGCACATTTGCGGACTGTGGTAGAAATTGGAATCTATGAATGGTTTTGAGTAAATGTCCTGAGAATTGGAGTACAGGACGCTCACCGGATCGTAAGTGTGTTCTGCTAATACGTTTGTTAATAGTTCAGGCATCCATTTCTCTACGGTGTACGGATAACTGTCTACTAGCGCACAGATGCCCAGAATAGCAGCATGTCGTTGTCGAACACATTTGTTGTATGTGGGGTCTTTTTTAGAGGGAATGTGGCTGTTCCTTGCCAAACGCACGAAACGGTTCTATTGAGCGATCATCAACTTGATTTTCCAATCACTACAGTGCGAAGGCGCACCTTCAAAGTGAGAACACTACTACGAGGCGATAACCGCAACACCCCGGATAGTGTGCTGGAGAGTCAAATTTGTTCAGTGAGGGAACAGGTGAGGAAGAACCATGATTTGACTCACGTCGCGGCCATTTCTCGTACCTCGACCACCTCATCGTCCAAACATTTACCCAAAACCTGTTCACTTTGATGTGAGAAATACCACACACCCAGAAAAGCGACCTCACCTCGAGCATTTGGACTACTTTGACGTCCGAAATGAGGGGCATTTGTCGGAAATAGAACACTATAGGTCGTATTAGTGCCCGACGAGATTACTAAGAGAGTGCAATCACCTTGGACCAGAGGAAGTGCCTTCAACCGTACTCGCCACGACTATCAAAATATTAGCATGCAGATCAGTCACCTACAACATCAGGCGTACAGGAGATGATTGAATAGCTTCGAAGATCGTGTCCAAGAGAGGATGTATCAGGGGCCGAGGCGGGCTCACACCACACATCCTCACAAGGAGAATGTTGGCACGATTCGCTAATTCGTCGTTATCATTCACTACACAAGGATGAAAATACTGCATAAATATATATATGATTGTCGACAGACCTTCGGTGAAATGGAATAGCTCAGGCTAGAATATCAATATCAGCTTGTGAATTGGACCTCAGGACAGAAACATACCATGAGAGGAAGGATGTAGTCAAACACACATATGGCGTTTGTATCATGGACCACTTGAAAGAGCCATCTACACACGAGGATAGCGACCCTATCATACTTCGACTGAAACGCTCGAGCTCCAGATACTCGCTCCTCTCTCCAAATTTTGAAGTCCCTTACAAGCTCGGCCACTCTACCCTGGTTGTAGTTACCCCGCACGCCCATGATGTCATAATCTACAGGTAATGCTCTGCATTCTTTGGCAAAAACTTCAACAGTTGGTAGAGATGGTCGTGGTTGCCACTGTGCCTTTGTTATCAGTAGATACATACGGATTCAGCGATCAAACACACATTGATCTTGTCCGCAAACGCCAACATTTCTGCGATATATGACCGAACCTAATTCGAGTTTAGAATGTATGAACGCTGTTTTTTCAGTGAACTGACATCGTCATGATCACTATGAAGTTCGCGCCAGTAGCGATCCACAGCGTCATCCAGCCATGCCAAAGACTTCCAACCAAGTTCTTCATAGCATGACCTGAACAATGAGAGGTACTTGATGGCATCAAAAGATAGTTCTGTGTTGAGGTCTGCGGTCTCGAAAAGTTCGAACAAATAGTCCACCAGAGGTTGAACGCGCCGAGGGTCAGTTTTGTAGAAGATGTACTAAGGTGGACAATTTTCAATCCTTCGCGGTAGATGTGAGATGAGACCAGTTTGCGAACCTCAAGGAATGAGGACCAAATTCCCACTGTATCGCTTTTTAAATTTTGACGAAAAATCACTTCGAAATAGGGTTTGAACCACTGCCAGAATTTTGTTTGCTTGATTAGGGGCCAGTGTTTCGAGCCTAGGCTGGATTTCAGTAAGACGTCCTCATCAAATACGAGCGAGCACACCTCCGATTATACCTGCAGCAATTTCAGCGGCAGCACGCTGTTTGTCAGCATCCTTGTTTTTGAGCAATTCATCCAGTATTGGCTTGACCGCCGGTAACGGCTCGTCTTCCAGTAACTGGACTATGGAGACATGAGTAAGTTTATCTAGGAGTGATGACCCACTCACATATAGACTTAATGCAGGAAACGTTATCTTGAGTGATGGACGTTTCGCTATTTTCTTCGGACAAATATTTGTTGAGCTTCTCCCAGAATTCTGGATGGGTAACGATCTGAGAAGCCGCGGATACTGCCTCCTGACTTGCAGATTCCCAAGGTAAAAGTGAAGAGCGAGTAGGATGTGGAGGCTCGTAAAGGGCTATCGAACGACCCCAAGCTATCCATCCCTGAGGGTTCTTGTCACAAAATAAACTACCATCGGGGTCAGTTTATTAATTTGCAAAAAAGATCGCGGCACGAACAGATCCTGATTGATGTCTATAGAATATCGGTAGTCTTTCAAGAACTTCTGCGACAAGGCATGGGATGGGTCATCCACCACCACGGTTTGTTTCAGGGGATTCTGATTCCGGCCCAAAAATAGATCTTCAGGACTTGTACAAAATGTTCGTAGCTTGAGCGTCCGCGTAATTTTTAGCACTGCACGTTGTGCGTACTATTCGTATGAGTGAGTACTCTGCCACGAATGATTGAAATATGACTGGACACACGTAACGCTGCACGAACAGTTTCAGCTTGTGAGCATATGTAGGGCTCAAAAGTACTCACAATAGTAGGTTGACTGTCGTGAACGGATTCGAGGAAATAAGTCATTTGAGCAGATGCCAATGGCTTGTCCCTCCTTGCAAGAGTACGAAGACATCTCATTGCAACTATTGCGTAACGCCAGTGGGTTTTAGAAGACTTGGCGACTGCTAAGACCGCTTCATGCTGTGCAATAGTCAGTTCCACGACGCCAAAAGCATTATGCAGGATCGCGCACCGTACGGTCTGCGGCTTCATCCTGACGTTGAATACTTTTCACTCGGTTGCTTCTACACTTATTGGTGATAAGCTCGTCCTCGGGTCCCACTCCTAAACAAGCCTTGAGTTCTGCCAAAACTTTATGTAATGCAGGGGTGGAGACGTCGTAAACCAGGTTGTTTGGTTCAATGAAAGCCCCAAGGCCTGAAACGCATGAATATGTTCATCTCGTGAAATGCTAACAACTAATTTAGGGAAATCTGACGCACAGGTGTCGAAGACGGTAGAAACGCAGCTTTGAATCGAAGTCTGAAATAAATGGTCAGTTCGAAGCTCAATAATCGAAAAAATATTTGTTGTTCGTACCTTTTCATTAGATTGGCAAGCCAAAAGCTTGGTAAGTAAATCGGTGGTGAGAGTAGGTTCTAGATATCGTTCTAGTACAATGTGAATGATTACATCTATGAAAAACAAACCTGACATAGCATATTTTCCAAAAGATGAAATATTTAAAGACCACAGTGCCCCTTTCATACGATCGTCATCATTGGCATCAAACTCCAAAGCATGGTAAAGAAGTGGAAGGGCCCTTCGTCGAACGCCGTCATATGACTACTTCAATGAGCTGCATCATGACGTTCGGCTGAAAAATGAACTTACTAGAGAGAGGCTCTCAAGAAGAGACTGACTGGAACTGGAAAGCGCCAATGAGTTCGATATTGACGATAGGATAGAAGGTTACTATACATTCGCACTTTGGCATAGTGCCACATCGACCACTGCGTCACATCGTCAATCAGAGAATCTTCTAAAGGTCCCCGTAATCGGTTAATCGAGTTCCATCGTAAGCGCGCTGAGTGATAAAATCTGAGCATGAGGAGTGTGAGTGCCTGAGTGCCAAATTAAATAAGCTCTTACCTCGCTCGTCGGACATAAACCGCCCTTGGCCAATCTCTGCAGAAATAGTAGTCAGTGGGTGAATCAGCCTCAGGATCCAGGAATTTACCGTTGCTGAGCATACAGGCGTGAAACGTTCTTTGTCGATTCGTACTGATCTTCATTAACAAAAGAACTTCAAGGAACACTTAAAAGAGGGGCTTGCAGTTACACGGCGTAAATGCATACCCATCTCTACTATCTCCATACTCAAGCATGTAAGTTCGGATAGACCGTAACTGGGGGTACGCGATAAGTAAATCCGTTGATGTCGCCAACAGATTCGATACGAACTAGCATATGCACGGCGTCGACAGTATTCTCTTCGCCCTGCTGTCGGAGAGAAACCGAAGCCCTATGGAGGAAGTCCCCGAATCTCCATCGCAATCCGGACATATATTGATGTCGTGGGTCGCTGGGGTCGGTCAAACAGAATCCCGCATTCAATGCCTCAAGAGAGGCCAACATTTCTGGAATTTCATCCCTAGTAAGTAGTGAGTTTTTTGCTACATGATGAGAAAAGTGGATTCACAAGATGTCGCTTGTTTCGGCTGCGTATGCAAGATCCTCCGGACGAACATGATATTTCATCAAGGTTGGTACACCTCCGAAAGCATAACGAACCAAACTTAAATGTCTGCAAGCAGGTCAATGTTGAAATAGATATTCCATAAGGTCAGGAGGTCACCTGCAAAAATCATTGCGCCATACTGCATCTCTGTCGTCACCTGAAGTGAAATATCAATAGTAGCACTGACTCATAAACAACAATGCATACCAGATTCCGATAGCAAGTGCTCCAAGGTTGCCAGTGTGGGCTCTATGAGTTTCTTGAAAATCTCAACGGCGAAGTCGATCTCTTCATCATCGGGAACATGCCAAGAGATCTGGGGCTACTCTCGCTATGCGTTTCCCATACTAGGAGAATGCACTCACAGTCACATCTTCCTTAACGTAACGTTTTCCCCAATGCTGATGATGAGTTTGGCGAAATTCTAACGGGGGGTTTCGTTAACACTGTACGTTGACCTTTGAAAGTTCGCACCTTCACTCTCCCATTCCTCTGGATTTACAAACTTGTTTTCATACGGATATGTATGCGTGAGTGTCAACAGCATGCTCGAAAGGAATTTTCCGGTCCACAAAAATCCACGCTTCGAGTAGGTCTTAGCATGCAATAACTGCACCAATGACAGCAATTCGTTCCTATACTTAACCACCTGGACCACTGATCAAGATCTCATCTGTGGTAAAGATAAAAGGTTCAACTCACAGCCCGGCCATCGCTATTTGTCAAATTTATCTGTGAGTACTTGTGAGGTCGAGGAGAACCACTCACTTGAACACAGTCCCCCGAAGTATTGCAAGATCTACAGAAAAGGGGATGGTTCAGTACGAACTCGTCGCCTTAGCAGTGAAATCATACTCCAATGCAACGTCGCGTCCGATGGAATTGGGATAGAGGATGAAGTTGTCCGCAACGAGCCAGCTCCATTCTCGAGCTCAAGCCGAATTTTGTGCGCACAGAACGGAAAGAACATGGCCAATGTTTTGTCAGGATTGGCATTAGCAACGCATTCAACCAACTGATGTATGGCTCGGACAGCATTGGTTCGAACATTGGTGCTTGCATAGTCGAACACCATCTTCAGCACTAGATCATAGAGAGGCTCGGAAAGATGAACACAGATTTGGCTGCAGGCGCCAACAACAGAATCAACAACTTGAACTGAAAATATATAAGCAAGGGAGTACAGAGAAAGGAAAGCGATCACCTTCGGTGGTACCACCAGATTTTCCATTAGGTCCCTCTTCTGGAAGATTTTCGATGAGCTGAATGACTCGTCGAATAAAATTAGCGAGCCAGTCCGCGAAGCTCGCAGTTGAGTCCTGTGGGTCGTTCGAATGTGCAAAGCAGTAGATTTAAAAGAGGTCATCTATACCTTCAGTAGCGTGTCTTCTTCATCGGGTGATAAGCGAGACTCCATATCTGATACCAGATCCCCAAATCCATTGAGCTCGAAAGAGGGAAGCTTTCCAGATGATTTCGCGAATTCGTTCTGCTGCGGATTATGTTCTGTAGGTGTCGGTATTGTTCCCGATGTATCACTCAGATCACTGAACTGGATGTACTGCGATATCTCTACCAAGAACGCGGTGGTACAAAGAGTTTTGGACGGATCATTCTGAAAGGTATTTCAATAGTAGCTCATTATGGATCAGCTAACGGATGCCCACCAAGTCAATACCTGGAATCAGTAGATCCAGAATAGGAATCAGGTGCTTTGCTCCAGGGTAATAGATATCGCGGCAGACGATGGCTGGAGCCACAGCTCCCAGAGCTTTGATGACTGCAATCGTCCTCTGTGTCTGGTCCCACAGTCAGAAAGCAACAAAGGAAATAGAGAAGAAGAGAAGGATGACTCACTTCAGTCAAAGCTTCTAACGATGGGATAGCGCGCTCGAGGATGGGATGAAGGATCAGATCCGGCTCCATTACACACATGGATTTCAGACAACTCTGAATGTTAGACACGGTCTTGGAATCTTCGGAAAACATGGCAAGTAGGACGACGGTGCGGAGGGACTTCACGAGCTCTCTCTTCATCGCTCTCGACAATCGCCGGTTCTATGATATATGGTGTAAGCTATTGATATGATGTAATGTAAAAAACGAATTTGACCAAGGGGGTTTCGCAGTCGGGTTGACGCTCTTCATACCATCCTAATATCAACGATTAAAATTTGTACTGAAGGCAGATTACTTATAGAAATTCACGTTTATTGAAGTTATAAGCGATCAATTTGATGAACGCGCTCAACTGCGAATATTTGTTCAGCGATTTATCATTCAAGCGGTTATCCACAAAAAAACACACATCTGTGGTCCAATCGCCCGAATTAGTTGGGTGGAAAAAGCTTTCCACTGACGCGATGAGTCTCGCGAGAGAATCAAGGGCCTTCGAGCCAGCAAGATAGGTCTTCCCCTTGCCCTGAACATCTTTCCCTAAAGGTGCAGAAAGGTATTCCCCGAGGGTGCTACTACCAATTGATGGAGTGTTCATTCCCGACGGGGAAGGGGAAAATAATGGAGTGGGGGCATTCGAAGGAGGAGCTGGTAGTCCATCAGGTGCCATAGAATAGACTATGATTTTAGCAAGAGACGCTAGAGAGCCAAAATGTTATTGCTACTCTTTGACATATTGGGTAAGTCTCACGGATTCGCCAACTCGGTTTTGGCAATCGCCCAATTTCGAAGCCAGCTTGATTATCAGCGGACGGACCTGTGGTGAGGGACCCTGTATCTGCAAGGGGAATCTCTGGAAATAAAGTCATGAATAGGATAATCATTGCTAATAATCACAGGTACGTACCCATGGAAGCCAAACACTTGCACATCAGTAAACTCCACTCATGTTCGCTGAAGATACCAACATCCCTGTACAACCCTGGCCAATACGCATCGTCCTTCAAATTGGTATCATTGGACCCATGCAGTCTACCTTCGTCTTCAGATCTCTCATCGTCTGGAATACTATGAATTTTACGAGGGTCACTGACTTCCGGAGAAACATGCATTTCTGCGAGTTTGGAGAGAAAGTGCAGCATGCGCTCATCATATTTGTAGGAATTAATAGACTCCCAAATCCGAAGTAACATCGGCAGATACGACTGAGGGTGACTCAACGGTAAAAACGACAGAAGGTAGTACTGGGATGAGAGGATGGTCTGGGAAATGAATATCAGTCGTGAATTTGTGGACCACTCGGATAAGACATACATCTAACTGGCTTCCGTTAATCAACGGTATGAACGTAGAGAGCATCTCATTGATGGCGGCGGGATGGAAGAATCGTCGAGAGTTTTCAGCGATGAAGCCCATGCACCAGGATAGCTGACTGCGCTCGTGAATAAGCAACTCGATGCGCCATAGAACAACCGGAACGAGCATACGTGTATTCAAATTGTCTACGAGACAAGAACAGATCTTGGCTGAGTATATTGTATATAGGCTTCCAAGGAAGCCTTAAGTCTTCGATTAGTATTTTCTTCTTAGACTGCGTAAGGAATTTGAAGCCGTCCGCGCAGGTCGCAATGGTTCGAGCTGGCATGCTAGGAGTGATGCTGACATAGAAGTAGATTTTGGCCAGCGCAATCCGTCTATCTTTTGGAATGGGATATTTGAGCATTGACCAGCTAAGATGAGAGAAGACGCCACAATAATGAGAATGGATTAGATGAATTTTGCGAAAGAGAGGGGCCCCTGTACTCACTATGAAAGCATACTGTCCCATTGTAAAAATCCAACCTCATAATCCTTGGCCTCGACGCATTGTACAATTCTGAGAATGATAAAATCCAGCATGTCCATCATCTTTGAGTACGGTTCAATTGCGTATGGTAGCGACTTGGCGTATGACTTGAGTTTTTGAAGATATCGATCATCTTGTATTTCGATGTTATTTGGGAACAGATGTGAAAAGGATGGCCCTGGGTCATGAAGACTCAAAGCAGAAACGTCCGGTAAGTCCATCTCTGTTGTGTAGTTTGGTTGGAGTAGTGATGTTCTGGTAGTGGGAGTGAAGAACCGATGTATAGATTCTGGAACGCGAATTAAC
Organism: Lentinula aff. lateritia; assembly: GCA_027886305.1. Taxonomy (NCBI): domain Eukaryota; kingdom Fungi; phylum Basidiomycota; class Agaricomycetes; order Agaricales; family Omphalotaceae; genus Lentinula; species Lentinula aff. lateritia. The sequence goes on from MU795044.1 coordinate 52,462, forward strand.
TCAATATCCAATATCTTATGTCATACAATGCGATGGAGTATGCAAATAAGCGACGGCCCATATATCGAAGCAGGAACAGGGAGATTCCTTGATTCTTTGAGGTCATCCAAAGAGTGCACGGGTAAAAGAAGTACTGAAAGGTAGAGTAATTTAACAGCCACTTACAATTACAATTACAGGAAACAACCAAAGCTCATCTAGCGAGCCACTATGTACGTGCATTGGGTTCAACGTCTAGCGTGTACCAGCCCAATGGTGAGGGACGTAATTGACAGTCAAAAGAAAATGTGTAATGTGTAAACCCGGTGTTGACCGAAATGAATGCCGTTATATCCCACCATAGACATCTTCATCTCGATATATGGTACCGGGCCTCATTTGCTCACCAGGCTCACTAGGTGGATGTCGGTCACTGGCTGGGGGAGCACTAGCAACGTTAGAGGGGCTCTGCGACTTGTAACTGCGTCGTGTCACAGGGCTATAAGCAGAGATCGGTATTTGAGATCCTTGCATAGTAGCTGGATAGGAAGGAGTGTGCTTCACAGCAGCAGAAAGCGGAATCTGAACATTAGGGCTCGGATTGACTACAGGGTCCACAAATGGTGATATCGCGGGAGAGGCGACATCGGAAGGGGTATGAAATGAATCAGAGTCACCAAACGCAGCTGTAAGACTCCGACCACTAGCCTTGAGGCGTTGTTCATCGGAAGCAGCAATATTCAATAAGAGAGATTGCGGATATTTCGTACTGACACTAGACCCACTTTGGTACGTCGTTGACTGAGTATGTGCCAACTCTGTCTGGGCCTCACCATAGAGATTATCGCCTGGACCTGGTCTGCCATAAAATGCGCCAAATGTCATCCGCTGCTCAGTCGTAGGATGAGGGGGTAACTCTTTTTCGGCGGATAAGCCCATTCTGAATGGATCAACCTGGAGAATGAGCTTAGCATTTCGATTCTTCCGACGTTGACGCTGTATTGGAAATTGAGACACAGTTCTGGCCTTGAAGAATGAAGTTACATACCAAGATGAAAAATCCAAAGACACTCAGTGCGAGCACCGCGATTATTACAGCAGCGACAATACCAATGATATTACCAGAAGAGGTCGTCGAGCTAGAATGACTCAAGTCCGCTGTGGAACTTGGAATAAGGTCGGTGTTAGATGTTGATGCGGAAGCTACCGAAGGGATGAGCAGAGAAGTGGAACTGGTAGCTGCAAACGTTGTCTTGGCAACAGAGGCCGAGGTGGAAGTAGATGTTGAAGTGATTGTGTGAGATGAAAGAGTGATGGAGGTTGCGGGCAAGACGGTGGCGTCGCGTTTGGAAGAAGATTGAGATGGTACTGCAGAAGTCGTTGTTGAAGGGTGGTAATGTTAGATTAGCGTTTGTGTGAAATGAGAGATACAGGCATACCTTCAACAATAGAACTCGAGAAGAATTGACCGATTACATCCGTAGGGTCAAGATCTCCACCACCAAAACCAATGCTAAATTCTCTATCCTCTAGCAGTCCTTTCCGGACAAGCACTTTGCGTAACTTGCGGTGCGCAGAACCAACCATTTGTGGAAAAGAACGTAAGATAAAATGAAGGGAGAGGAGCAAGGAGCCGTAGCAGACAAGTGCCGTCTGGGCAGCTCACAAAGAAGCAAAATGCCGTAGGAGTAAAATGGATTGGGGGAAGGAAAAACACCGGAGGCTGTGCAAGTCCGCTGGGCTGTTGTTATGTCAGGCGCATCATGTGTTCCTGGTATTAAGACGTTCGAGAAGAGATACTCTGTCAAGGCCTCAAGCTTTCTAGAACCTACACCTACACCTACGCATACAAATCATCCAGCAGCCTCAAACGCAGCATCTTGTAGTTCTTGTACTGCCCTTTCCCTAACCATATTCCATATACCATTCCGATGAGCCCTCACATCACCCAAACTTTCTCTGATTTCCTGCAGACGCTCGACGTATTCCCTGCCATCATCCTGAAGCTCTCGCATGACGGCCATCGCCCGTTCTAGATTCCCCTGCTGTGATTCCGGAGTAGTGAAATGTGATTGTTCGCCGTATAAGGACGTGTTGTTTTGGAAGAGGAACAGTTTGTGAATTGGGGGTGTAAGATCAGGTGCGCGCGCGAGCCGCTTTGCTCGGGCGTCCTGCTCGTTGAGCTCCTCTATTTCTTCGTCCTCTGTTTTGGTGACAATGGGAGGGTTTGATGATTGTGGGTCGGGATCTTCGCTCATGACTTGCCACAGGCGACCCATCGCTCTCTTCATGGTTGCCTCCCCTTCGATTAGTCCGTTAGTGGCATTCTCGAGTTCATCCAGTAGATTGGAACGGAATGTATGTGTGACCGATTTGTCCATAACAAACGAGGAATAAGTAAGATGCTGGATAATTGGTGGTGTGTATGGAGCGACAATAGGTGGAGACGGAGATCGGGATAAATGAGGGAGTGATGGTGGAGAAGGTGATCGTTTAGGCTGAGGCAAAAGCAGTTTTATACGTTTTCTTGTGCGTTCTTCAGCCTTGGAGAAAAATCCGGGTGTCAGATAGCGGATGCAACAGACGGCTACTCTATCTCACCTCCCAGTCACCCATACTGGGCCCCCAAGAAGTTATCTTTCCTTTGCGAGCCCACCGGGCTCCTTTGGTGTCTTTAATACCCCAATTCCCCCGATAGGTTACCACCTCAACGTCGTCCTCGGAGTCATATCCATGAGAGGGATAATATGCTGCGTTCTGGTCGCTCAATGGAAGTAAGATGGTTTCGCCACTGAAGCTCACATAAGTCAATAAGTACAGTGCAAAAAAGGATGCGACTTACTCTTCAGTCGAAGCTATTCTGGCGCGTTTCTGGAAGTTAAAATGCGGAGAGCTAGAAGAAGTGCCCGCACGCATAATCTCGGATGCCATGATAGAGGAGAACAAAGCAAAACAAGTGTAGGTGGGTATAACAATCGCGTTTCGGTTTGTAAATGCCTGCCAATAAGTCCGGATCCGATCCGGTTTAGCCGGTGTATGTACCCTACTACCAAATTACTGAGCGTCGAGTATTCGTCAAGTAAAGTACTGAGAATAAGAAGTAGGAGGTAAATCACAAGGCCATGCTCCAGCGTAGACTACGTTCTCAAACTGTACTTCACAAGATCGAAATAGATCGATGCACGCTCTCGCTGTTTCCAGCTAGAAACCAATCAGTTGAACCCCACCATACAGAAGAAATATATTTCGGACGAACAGAGTCTTCAACACCAGACCCAATCTTTCGACCCATGTAGACATGGATCAACGTTGCGAGGTCGACTATCTTCGAAGAATAAAGTTTTCGCCGAAAGGGTCTAAATAGTGCTAGATCTCGGGTTTCTAACGCAGGGTGCGAGATACCCATGATCTGATGGGTAATGAAAAGCGCACTTAAACTGATCCTCTGAACTTGACACGAACCGACAAGAACATCCAAATGGAATGTCCTACGATGATCTTGTTTTGTATAAGAGATGCGACTTGATTTCGAACTTCATTGAAAGGTGGAGCTGCGAAGAAGCTGGTCAAATGACGAAAAAGACAACATAGAAATATGACTTTACCGTTGGCAACATCGGTAAGCTGTATATTTGTATCAAGGAATCTCATGCTCTGCACATAGTGTCTGTTGAGACATAATGCATCGATTCAATTGTGTTAGGGGTGATGATGTTAGCAGAAAGCCTCCCTCACGTTGGTCGTACAAATGTGTCTATCAGGATGGACCCCCGATAATCAACCACAGACTGTTCAATATAAATCGTTGTTGCCACAGAGGAGGCATTAAAATCTGACTTTACGCACAACTCTCCTGACAACAACAAGTGTCAGATAAAATAAGACGGTATCACCGTGACTGACTAACGCAACCATTGGAATGAGCGTTGAACCTTGTGGGCCTGTTGAGCTGGTGTAAATGTGTATAGCTGCCACAGATACGTATCTGTGGGACGATCCGGTGATTGTACATGTCAGTGTTGTGGCTTCAGGGATGCGAAAGAAAGGAAGCTTGTACAAGTGCGGAGCGAAGCGTCTAGGGATGGTGGATACGGGAGAGCTTGATGGTCCTCCTATTTGGTGCAAACTATGACGATTGGACCTGCCATGAAAAAGAATTGGGACCCGCAAATATTCTGAAGAATAGATAAAACATACATGGTTTACTACTACAGTTATTGCAATGATAACGACAGGCCTATAAATCTGATGAGAGAGGAAATGTAAGGAAAAGAAAGCAGCACCATCAATTAATAGTGAAGGTATACCTACGATCCAAAGACCTCACGAGGTTCAACACAAAGGTCGTGTCGTGGTGCAGGGAAGGAAAGGAAATTTAATATTGACCATCGACTTGACGTGACGCCAAATTCACTACCTTTGTTCTGATGATGATGTCTATGCCATATCCCAAGAACCAGCTTTCACAGTAAGGTCCACGATTGTCCGAAAAGGGACGAGACGCCTGTACCCCGAATGATTCGGAAAAAGAATTCGAAGTCGAGCCGAACTTGTCCATCCAAGGCACCGTTTATTCATCACAATTTCGGACGCGCAATACGAACTCTACGAAATACATATATATCTAATTAAATCCACTGTCTTGCTCTAAGCGTCAGCATTGACCGAAGGAAAAAAAGGGTAACATACTATTTAATAACCAATCACACATTCATTGAAGCGTTAACGCTCTCTTTCGTTCGGTGTTCGTTGAGACGAGTTGCAGCGGGCTGTTCCTTGCGAGCAACATTAACATGCTCGAAACTTTGCAGTCCATCCAGGCCCCATCGGTCCATCATGGCTTTGTCCTAAATCAGTCGATGATGCTCCTGGTCAATATTCGACGCGTTGGCTACAATTAAGAGAAATTCTTTACCTCATCCCAGGGAGAACCTGTCGGACGAGCCGAAAAGGTGAGATCTATCGAACTTTACTGCATATGGAGCAAGGACGCGGCTTACATGGTGTAGTTAGCATTTGCTCTCCAGTGAAAATGGCATTAGCGCCTGCCATGAAACACATTGCTTGCTCTGATTCTGGCATCGTGTTTCTCCCCGCGGCCAGCCGGATGATTGTAGTCGGAAGAACAACACGAGCAGTAGCAATAGTTCGGACAAGAGTATGGTACGAGACAGGCTAGAGAAAACGAATAGATAGGATCCCTAAATCGAATTAAACTGTCACTTCGCTTACCTCGTTCTTTTCGAGAGGAGTTCCGGCTATCGGTACGAGGGCATTGACTGGAAAAGACTCGGGATGTTCGGGCATGCTGAATGATACAAGTCAGAGAAATGTTCAATTCCATTAAACATAGGACGCACCTGGATACTTCCCAGATTAAGCCTACTCGGTCTTCGTCCTTTTCTCCGAGTCCCAAAATACCACCCGAACAAACGCTGATGCCAGCATCACGTACAGCGTCAATAGTGTTTAAACGTTCATCGTATGAGCGACTAGTGATAACCTACATGCAAGAACATCAGTAACGCCAATAAATAGGGGAATATAACCGTTACTTGAGGATAGAATTCTCTTGAGGTATCAAGATTGTGATTATAAGCTGTGAGACCGCTAAGGGTATATATGTCGATCAACAAATGCTTAGCAGAAGAGAAACGGCTCTGGATACTCACGCTTCTTTCAGCTGACGCGCTTGATCTGGCGATAACATGCCCAAGGTTGTGCAAACCTCCATTCCCATTCCGCGGACCTCTCGAACCATTTGAAGTATTCTTTCAAACCCTCGCTTACGTCCTGCAAGATCTCTCCAAGCAGCACCCATACAGAACCGAGTACTACCATTTTCTTTCGCCTTGCGAGCGGCTTCTATCACCGGATCGATGTCTAGCAGCCGCGATGCCTGTGTCGCAGTGGAGTAACGACTTGACTGGGAGCAGTAGGAACCTGTCAGGTTGTAAGCAGGCCGTGACATAGTAGATTATTTGGGGATAGCTTACAATCTTCCGTACAACCTCCAGCTAGAACATATAGCGGAGAATCAGACACAAATATGGCCCCAAGACAGCAAGCAACGAACTTTTAATGTTCATGAGAGTGCAGAGTTGGATCTTGCTGGCATCCTGGTGTTTCCTGTGGACTGAGGCCGCACGAAAGACGAGATCCATTAACGGAGTGTCGAATATTTCTTGGATCTCCTGTCGCGTCCAATCATGGCGAGTAATTGAAGATGGAATTGGTACAGCGTGGGTTGCCAGATAGCGTCTGAACAGTATTGTTCTTTTGGGAGCAGATAAGCGCAACATTGGCCCTTGAAAATACTGATTAGGACGAACGTGTGGCAAAGAGGCTCTAAATACCTGAGGTTATGAAGAACAGAGAAGTCGAGATATTTCTTGGGGCGGCATCAAATCCGCTAAGTCCGATCAAAGACGGCGGCCTGAAGTCCGACTACAGCCGACTGACCTCCGGCTGACCTCCTATGTATGCACAAGCTCATGTAGTATTGTAGCTACCACTAGCTGGCCATTTAAGCACGTCTCTTCATAATTTTGCCCAAGTACTTTGGCTGGTAACGAAAGTGAAGCTTGGACTTTTCGGCTCCCTGAAATGTTTCTTATTCTTCATTCAAGTCTCCTATCTAATTTCATTCATCTATAATCTGTTCGTTAAGTTTGTTTGAAACTCATTGACCCTCAGGCTGTGGTCAAAATCGATGCACTTGTTGCAATTCCCTACCCTGCACATACGAATCTACCTTTTTGTTAGTGAACCTGAACACGACGCTCGAACTTCTTCCCTTCAAGTTGCTCAAACGTTACATTCACGCAGCTAACCTGCGACCTTGGATAGCGGTGCCAAGTATCTAGTTAAACTGCGAGCACCACTCAAAGTTCACGAATTGCCCACTGTCCGGGTCTTACCCAGATGAATATACTAAAACAACTTAGTCTCGGAGAATGTTATACTATTGCTACAGCGGGTTACAACTTGAAACGATTTTATACAACAGGGGATTTCAAAATATGGCTGTGGAATTTAGCATGAGCTCCAAATGACGTGGAGAACGTCGACGAGCGCACATTTCTTGGTAGGTCATCGCTTTCGAGGGTTAGCATCGGAAGATTTTCCAATCGTCGCTTTTCCGAGTCCATAATCTACCACTCGTATATCTTTGACCACCATTAGGAGACAATCGATCGCAGGTGAAACTTGCTCACTGTCCAGTTTATTGCCCTCACTAGGGTCTTTGCCGTCACCAGCATTCCTACTGGCAACAGACAACTTTGGGTGTGTAAGCCTGGTGGAAGACTTGCATCGCGTGGACTGCTTTGTCCTGGATATTGGCCAACTAATTCCTTCCTGCTCACGACGAACGGATTGCCACTGCCGGAGAGTATGCTCCGCCAGTTGGTGAGAGTAATGAGATTTCTTCTCTTCGAGGGAGAGCGTTTGATCAGAATGCATTTGGCGGTGAAGAGAGTGGGTAGGAGTAGGGGTAGGGGGTACTACTTGAGGTCTTGTACTTGGAGAGAATAAATACCTTTCGTGCTCCGAAATGAGTGCATTTATGTGAAAGTGACGTCGGGCTGTGGAGTCTCAGGGTAAGGCTGTTTGGACAGATTCGGATTGGTTAGGCCGTCGTTGAATCATGTATGACAAGTAGACCCCCAGAGTATTCTCTTATTGAGCGGTGCCACCTGCCGAAATAATACTTGTGGCCTACCAAGGTTTTTATGCCCCGGGGTACACCGATATCGTCAGCTTCTACTTTTAATCTTACTATTTGCTAATCCACGATTGAACATCGCGGCCCCGTACGGCTTGAGAAATGTCCAGATGAAGGTACAGGAATGCTTAGTCCTGTCGTGATCTAGTGTAATCTTCTAGGGCTGGAGGAGACACAAGGAGATATCACACACCTCCGAGTTTCTCGTCAAATGATAGTCTGCTTGTCTGTCTGGTACTTTAGATGCGACTCGGGCAGTGTGCGTCTTTGCAGCGCTTTGCAGCCACATATTTCCTCCAACCGCGTCATGATATCGTCAACACCAATGCAACGGGCAGGGAGCAAGGAAAACAAATCATAACTTTACCTCGTCACGGCTGATTTTTCAGGTCAAGCTATCCATATGTAGACAGCTTTGCTCCTGTGTTTACTGTCAATCTTGATCAGTGGTGCACTGTAAAATATTTTTGTTACACATACGTCCTAACACGTATAGTGGCGCAAATCAAATCCACACCCCCCGATTTGGAAACTCGGTGCTTAAACTGTCGTTTAGAGCATCTTTATATGCTACACACTGTATCGCTTGTCTGTTCTACCATAAATACTTGCATGTGGCAATTATGAGCTCTTGAAAACCTCAAAATTCGATAATTCTGAGCAGCGGAAGTTACGGTTCTGGGCTGGTGACAAAAGGCCTTCCAAATGGGGGTGTGAATTTGATTTGCGTCACTGTAGTTACTAGTCACAGCTAGTCACTCACTGAAAATTGCTCACGCCAACATACTTTTTGATCGAGGACAATTTTGTGCCTTGACTTTGCTTCCGTTGTTTGGAACAGGCGAACATCGCCGCGCGTATCTATCTATCATGCATCTCTGCATAGCTCATTTTTGTTATACGGAGGAGCCGCCGGTGAACTTCGGCTTTTGCGACCCGCCGTGCAACAACTGGCGGCTCTAGTTGAAATCCGTTGCAGTCTCAGAGAGAAACAACCTGGTCGTTATTTAAATGTGGTCCTCGAGTACTTATAGCCGCTAATTGGGATGATAGATAGCTTCCAATAACACGGCACGGTGCACGATGGACATCTGGAGGACACACTAGCCCCAACCGAAGGGTGTGGAAGCTGCATTGAAATGTTACATTATACTCGACCGCAAACCAGACCGAGTAAAGAACCACACAAGGTGATATACGATACAGCAAATGACACAGAGGTAAAACCGAATAGCACAAGTTGAGAAACAGAACAGGATTAATGACCGAGGCCAGTACTGATTAAGAATTAAAGTCCAGGAATAGAATAGTGACTGTGAGCGGTTAGATCAGTAGACCCAGCGTTAGAGTTAAGCGCGGTGATGAGGATGGCAACAAGAGAGCAGTGAAGTAGAGAATGCAGAGAAGATGCTACACATTCGTGAAAAAGGTTGGGTTGATGTTGAGGCGTATAAAAACACAGCAAGAGGAGTCAGTCAAGACACTATGGGGATGCAACGTGATGAGAAATGCAAATAGTACGAAAGATGCAAAATAAAATAAGATATGTGTAAAAGGGGAAAGTCCAGAGTCGACTTCGTTGGTGTTTATCGGAATTTTCGTGACTTGTATGAGAAAGGCTACCCAAAGCCAAAGACGATGATGATACGTCGTCAAAATCAGACACGTTTCGATCGTTAAAAACGTGAGCGGCACCGTAAAGAAAAGATAACAAGAGCGTGGAACCCGTACACCAGGATTGGGGTTCTAACGCATCATCATCGATCCGTCCAGTGAGCTGAAGGAAGGTCATTGTCGTGTGTTCTTCGTGGAAAAACATTTATTCAAACGCGGATCGCACGCCACTGTTGGGCAGCGGATGGAGCGATGTTTGACTTCTGAGAGTTGTTAATCCTGCCTTTCGGAGGACTGCCGCCGAGCATGACACCACCGGTGAGAACAGTAGTCTTCCCGCCATCGTAAGGGGTGACATCAGTCTTGGATGTGTCAATGAAAACACGAGCCTGGCGGGCACGTTCACGGCGCGACTGTTTAGAAGGAGATGGCGCGGCGGAGGATACTGTAGTATCGGAGGAAGATGAGGAGATTGAATGCGAGAAACCACAGCTCGAGTTGGACGAGCGGGAGCTGCTGCGCGAGTGAGATGAAGAGTCAGATGTGGAAGAGTCAGTTGAGAAGGGCGACGAGGAACGAGTGACAGTTGCCGGAATGGTAAGCTTGTCCAATGAGGTTGCAACCCAGGCAGAAGGCTTGGTTTCGTTAGCGATCATAGCAAAGATTTGCTCCTCCTCGTCAGTTGTGCTCTCCATAAGCTGCTGAGCTATAGTTCGGCTTTGAGCCTGTGCAAATATCAGAACAAGATCTTTTGCACAAATGGAGCTGCATTACCTTGGTAGCAAGAGTAGGAGCAGAAGGAGAAGGTACCTCGTCAGCCCAGACCGTGATGAGTTCGCAGTTGGGCAATCCCTTTCTTCCGTGGCGTACAGAAATGCACCCGGGGTCGACGAAGAAATCGAATTCCCTTGCGCCGAGAAGAGAAATCCAGTCAAACCACTGGACACCCGAACTCAGACACGCAGAATATATCACACGAGGCGGAAGACACTGCGGCGAAAGGGTGAGGCAGCGGCGACCCGAGCCACGAAGAGGTTCCTTTGGAACCCAAGTAGGAGCGTAGAGAGCCGTGAGGTTGGCTTCCAACACAAGCTGAAGTTTGATGATGGTCGTGGCCGAGTATTGGACAATGAGAGGCCGGGTCAGGTAAGAGATGGCGTGGGCGAGAGTAACAGAAAGGCTAGTGGAAGCGTTGAAGACCATTTTGACGTGAATAAAGTGAATATAAATCGCCCGGCGATGAAGCTTTGAAGTTTATGTGCGGGATAGAGGCTCGCAAAAGACGTAGATGCAGAGAGAGAAAGAGAGACAGAGAGATGCGAATATGCTGCGTAAATTATACAAGACGTGGAATGTGTAGCTGAGGCTGAGTCTAATGAACAGAACCTATGAGTTGATCAGTAAGGGATTACAGGTTGATTACAGCTGCTGAGACTAACCGATTAAAGAGAGTAGAGCGGGCCCAAAAGCTGGATGAGTATTTGACCTGGCTTCATTGTGCTCTTTATAGGTTCAAGAAGACAAAAGATTCGATTATGCCGGAATAAAGCACGAGGACAAAGAACAAAAGAAAAATCGAAGTACAATGAAATCTATAACCGGAATTTTCCACGCATGTCGTCTTGGCTTCAACACCTTGTTTTCTCTAACGGCACTTCTGCACAAAGATTTCTTTTTTCTACGTCGGGACATCCAGTTTAGAATTATATGATGATAAATGACTCGGAGAAGTGGGCTAGGTACCGCCAAAAAGCTCTTTACATCTTTGCTAATTGTTCACAACGACAGCAGAAATGTAAGCTTTCATAATTTCGCCACGTCTACGGCTTGTGTTGTACAGAAATTCCAAGAAAGCTGTTTTCGGAACACTTGCAAGATGCATAAGCTTAAGTTTCAAGCTCCCTAAGTATCATGCCAGCGGTACCTCAAAAAATCTGACAGTATATCGCATATTGTAATACACTTTCCGACCACTCTTACAAGTTACCTCCTTCCGGTATGTATTCATAACGCGTTTGGATCGGCCGCCCAGGAGTTGTGCGCATTCATGCACATGCACGGTTCATGCAAGGCTCCAACATTCCTCCCCTCCCTATCCCACTGAATTCAAGCCACCAATGATCTGAACGATCGACTCGGAAGTGTTTTTCCTAGTAAAGATTTCAATGACAATTTATGTAGGCAAGTGGTATGCGGAAGGCAAAGGCAAATACGCATAAATGGATGTGAATATACACGCTATTTGAACCCGAAAGCAAGGATTTGCCCAAGATATTAGTATGACAGATTAACGTACAGAAACATTAGCAATACAAGATAGCAAAGCGAAATACAAACGACTAAACAGGAATGAAGATGAAGGCATCTAGTCCTGATAGTATACCTATGAATAATGATCATGTCCCACCACTGTGAGTCTGATCCTGCCACTGCCCATACATCTGTCCATACGGCAGCACGTACCCTCCCCCTCCTGTCAGTGCAGATCCTATCCCCGCATCCGGAGTCCGAAACGACCTCAAAAACGCATCGAAATCGGCGTTGTATTGAGAGTCCGTAGCTTGACCATTCGGATTTGGATTTGTATCCATGGATTGAGGGGCACTCGGACCGAAGTACCCATTAGCATTACCCGCAAAGCCGTAGTAGTTGTACGAATTAGATACCGGCGTATATCCTTGCACATTCTGCCGTTGCTGCTGAGACTCTTGTGGTATTTGGCTCATCGTCTGTGTCTGTTGCGTATGCTGAGGTGAGCTTGCGGCTTTCTGTGACATGAACTCTGCGAAGCGGGCATATAGCTGCGCCGGGTCGCCGAGTAACGGCGACACAGAGCTCGAGGGGGCAAAGGATGATGATGTAAGGGAGGACGTATTTTGTGACTGAGGATGAGAGCGACCCGTTTGGGAATTTGTGGGAGGGTCGAAATTTGTGGAGGAGTTGTAATTTGTAGGGGAGTTGGATGATGTCGTAGGCTGCGACTGCTGCTGCTGTAGATACGATGTGGAGGATTGAATTGAATTCGACGACTGTGGAGGTTGAGGCTGGCCTTGAGCAGGTCCAACTGCCAGCTGCTGCTTCGTGTACGTTGCAAATACATTGAAATTCGAGTATTCATTTGATGAACTGGCCGCATAACTCTGCCCGATATCTGTATTGTTCGCATTCGAGTTCGAGGTCAAGAAGGGGTATGAGAGCGATCCCATTCCAAACATCCGTGCGGCTTGGGCTGTCGCTGTAAGCGGTTCTAGATCCTCATCTGGTTCCTGTTGCTGCGTAGGAGGCGAGGACCCTGAAGCTTCAGGTGAGAGTGATGTCCGGACAGCAAAGCCACCGCCATAGTGCTGCTGATACACATTGAACGCACTCGATGTGCTTCTTTCCTGCGAATGAAGTTCTGTGCTACCAAGCGAAGTTGAGCCTGAAGTGCCCGCACTGGTGGTGCTGGCCGGCGATGAGCCAAGTGCAAAACTGCTCATACCCATATTCGTGCCCAAACCAATATCCTCTAGAGCCATGCCCATAACAATTCCGCTCCCTGCATCTGTGCCGAAATTGTCGTAACCGAAACTGAAGGCGTCCACGTTGAGATTTTCAATACCCTCCATTCCATCAAAGGCAGAGTCAGTAATTGACTCCTGCGTGTTGGTATCTGTCATGAATACATCCATCGAAATTGAGTCGATGCTGTGATTGGACACCTCACCGACACCCTGTGTTAAGCCCGGGCCTTGAGTTCGCACCGAGGGACGATTGGGGGGTCTGCCACCTTCCTGAATGATAGAATTAGCCGTTGTCGATATACCCTGACTATCGCTGGGCGTGCTGGTTGTACTCTCTGGAGATGCAGCCACTAAGCTTTCCGGCGATGAGACACTGAGACTACCCTCATATTCAATTTTTTTCCTCTTCAATCCGGACTTGCCCTTCTTTCCTTTCAAGCTGAGTAGTACATTCGTTTCCCCTCCAAACATGGCGATCTTGCCTTCGAATGTAGCAAGCCCTCCAGTCTCGTTCGCGCCCAGGGCAGATGGTTCGCTTGGATGTGTGCGTTGATGTACTGGTTCCTCGAAATCAGACTCGGGATCGCTGTCCAGTTTGATTCGGAATGTGGGATCATCTGGGTTGACCGCACCAGGTCCCAATCCAATACGACCCGGGTCACCATCAGGACTACCTACGGCACCCGCATCACCATGATTTCCACTTTCGTTTCGCGTCCCAGCTTTGGATTCCAAAAATGCCGTGTATCGTCTTATCGCACGAGTTTTGAGTCGGCGTAGAAGGACAAAAGCAGTTCGATGTCGGACAGATACGTGGACGTATTTCGCGAAAACGCCGTCGACGACAAGACTAAGAGTCATTATTGCAGTGGGGGCATATGTTGATCCGGGTGCGCGCGAGGCGAGAGCTCCTAAAACGAGCTAAAATAGATTGAACTTTTGAGAAAAAATACTTGAGAGCTGAGCTTACCGCTGCACTGAACCCGTGATATGTCAGAAACCACACCCTGCCTGCAATCTCGGAGTCCGTCACGGCGAACCCATGTAGCGAACGAGAAATTTCCTCTGCAGCATGGTATGCAGCAGTGACCGAAGGCGCATAGGGTGTCTGAGCAGAATCGAAGGGATCAAACGGTTTATTCGGATCCCCACCCTTCTCAGCAGCTTGCTTGCCATTAAGAATGGCTCTTGCCATGTAAGACCGGTGGAGTGTGAGAATGACGGCATTGAGAAGCTGATTTGCAAAGAATGTTTTGAGGCCGTTATCTGAAGGCGGTATGGGCACTTGTAGTTTGCGTATCTTGGCGTCAAGCTCAACGACTTCTCTGTATGAGCGTTTTGTGGGGTAAGCGGAGAGTACTAAGTCCATGATAGGAATGAACGCGTCTCTGGAATATCTATATTTAAGATTGCAGATATCCTGGTGGCTCATGGGATCTTCGTCGGGATATTCGCAGTCGACAAAGGAAAGAGGTGTAGTTGGCGGTCGTCCAAGGGCAATACTATGACTGATATCGCTTTGGTAAACTTCCCAGAAAAGGGCACGTCGGCGCTGGACAAGAGCGGAAGGTAGATTCCACCGAGCAGGATCCCGATGGAGACCCGCACCTTGACATAATTTGGCAGCAAGCGCAAGAGCAGCCCAAGCGCTATCGCGAGAATGGTGGCGACTAGCCATGGAAAAGTAAGTACCCATTAAACCCAAAGCACGGATGGTGTCCTCTGGTGAATTGCGTTTTTTGTCTTTCTTTTGGAAAGCAGCACGACCGCGCTGAAACCATATTTCGGCCTGTTCTTCATGGAGTCCGTTTACCTTCTTTGGGCTTAGATAGGCACCCAATGCAAACACAAAAAACAGAGCGCTTTGAAGATGAGCAGATGCACCACCTGGTCCGTATACTTTTGGAATGACTTCATCCCATAATTCTTCGCGTGTCCAAGCACGGAAAAAAAGAGCACCGGTCGCACAGTAAGCTAGAGCAAGACTACGGCCCTCTTCTTCGGAAGGCAAAATCGCATCTTCATCAGAAACGCTGGTCCCTGCAACAGCCGTAAACAGCTCGGGAGAAGGATTCAGACTGGACTCATCAGAGTCGTCATCTTCGTTACTGTTGCTGTAAAGCATCATCTCGCGTGCAATCAAAGACTCGTTACCGCCACTGCTGCCAAAATAGCTTGCCTCCCCTTCTTCGCCGAGAGTAAGTGTTCCTAAACCTTCGAGCTGGGAGATACTGCCGGGTTCCTCGGCTGGTTCCTCGTCGATTCGTCCAATCCTGAGTAGTCTTTCCTCGAGTAGAACATGTCCTTCCCCTAATGCAGCCTCCAATTCTCGTATGCGGCTCGCCATAATTCCAATCTTTGTTCGTAATTGCCCGACTCTCATCCCGCCCTGATGAACATGCCCTGCGCCTGCCTCGAGAACTCCTGACGGACATATCGATGCGCATCCACGTCGACTACATGATCCACAGGGTACTTGCCTATCGCATCTCAGCTTGAGTCTGGAGAGAGTTACGGTTTAAATTGAAATTCGGAACTAATCGAAGGAATGGATACCTTCTACATTCAGCACACGAGAGCTCTCCACGAAGTCGTTTCTCTTCGACTGCCTTTTGCTGAGAGGCAGATAAAGTTTTTGCCGCTCGTCGGCTGCTAGGTGGACCTTTGGTAGAGTTCATTGTGAATTCATGAAGGATGTAAGCAAAGCTAGAAATTATTCTCAGGGCCGAATGATAAAGCCGAAATGAATTACGCTCAACCGCTCCTACCGGCCTCCCATCATCATGTCTTTAACACCGGACCAAGTTAAACAAGTTGAGCTTAATCGTCTTCGAGGTGATTCAAACCATTTACGCCTGCCATACCGATCTAACAGCGCATATAGCTAAAGCCAGACAAAGAGATCGAGAACAAGAAACTTCCTCGTCGACAAATAGCAATGGCAAACGGCCTATGGGTACCACTTCCGCCTCTGGACAAAATCAAAATGCTCCTCGGCTGCAACGTGATTCACGATTAGGAACATATTTTGAATATGATCTTTCGAAGATGGTCAATTCCAAGGGTGGATTCCTGTTAGCAGATGACAAAGAAGTCGACGAAGCTACGCGGAGAAAGGAGATGGAAAGGGAGAGACAACGGACGATGCAGAATATGGAGCCACCTATCCATCTAGATCTCGACAAGAACCCAAGATGTCAAGAATGTCAGAGTATCGACATTGACCATACGTATAAAAACGTCTTTGGGTGCTTAGTGTGTAAGAGATGCACGAAAGAGAAGCCAGAGAGGTATAGTTTGCTGACAAAGACAGAGTGCAAGGAAGACTATCTGTTGACTGATCGTGAGCTCTATCGATGACTTGTATACGCTATTTATCTAAATCTCTCTCAGCTGAACTTCGTGACCAAGAAGCCATGCCCCATCTCCTCAAAGCCAACCCACATAAATCCACCTTCGCTAACATGATGCTTTTTCTTCGGTATCAAGTTGAAGAGTTCGCTTGGAAGAAATGGGGATCTGCAGAAGCCTTGGATGTTGAATACGAACGACGGATGGCAGAGAAGAAGAGGACAAAGAACAAGAAATTCGAACAGGGGTTGAAAGAATTACGGAAACGGACTAGAGAAGGCGTTTGGCAGAAACGGAAAGATGCAGAGCATAAGCATGTGTTTGGGCCAGACGGTGACGGGGTTCAGATATGCCATGAATGTGGATTTACGGTAGAATTTGAGGAGTTTTAGAGTCACTATTGCGCGCTTTCTTCCGGGATTCGGCCATGTGATTAACCGACGAACTCTGCTTAAAGTTAAAGCTTGATAGCTTGAATAGTCGTTGACATTTTTATACCTACACTCAAGTGGCGACCTTTACCATGGAGAACCCATTGAAGGATCAAGCAGAACACGCACAAATATCTACAGCCCTTGAAGTCGAGAAACTTGAAGTAAATCTCTTTCGTTCAAAGTCTTTATGGGTTCCAGTTCGTGCTCGAGGCGTTTTCGGCGGGCAAGTCCCAATTGTTAGCTACATTCGTAATGTCAACTAACTTGACAATCTTTCCAGACAAGTTATCAGCCAGGCTCTTGTCTCTGCTACTAATTGTGTGGACCCTGCATTCGGACTTCATGTGCGTCCTGTTTCCCGTTGACTTCAAGTAATTGTTGTATACTCAACCAATCAGTCCTTACACGTCGGTATTTTGAATTTCTCGCTATCACAAAGGCGCGTTAAACCCATACTCGCAGTGTTACTTCCTCACTAGCGCCTCTCCCGCTACACCCATCGTTTACTTCGTTGAGCGTTTACGGCAGGGCCGATCCTACGTTGCTTGCTCTGTCAAAGCCATCCAAAAAGGTGCACTCATCTTCATCATGACATGTTCATTCCAGAAACCCGAACCATGGCAACCACAGAAACAGTGGGCCATACCGGACGTACTTCCTCCCGAGCGATGCGAATTCGAAGAAGATATCTATGACCGGTATCGTCGAGAGGGGTACCAAGGAAAGCCACTGTCGGAGAAGTTAGATGCATATTTCGGCGATTGGGCCAGCGAGAGGAGGAAGAGCCCGATTGCGATCAAGATTGCCAAGGTGCATGATACGTCTGTAGATGGGATAGTGAGATATATGTATTGGATGAAGGCGAAGAATATCCCAGAATATGAGGCGCCTTTCCAGAAGGTGGGGCTCCAACTGTCGTCACTTCATGTGGTCCACTCATTGCCTGTTTTCTGAAGTGCATTCTGAGTTACCTTTCCGATCTCAAATTGTACGCTGGAAATGGACTGAAGACGAATCACATGTTAATTTCTTGTCCAGCATTGGTTCAGCATTCGGTATCATTGGATTAGATCGATTCACGAGTCGCGGGTCAAATTCATTAGGCATGTCGGTATGTGCTCATGAATTTGTTCTTCAGTTTGTGGTATTAATTGATGCCCACAGAGTACCATTGACCATACTGTTTGGTTTTACAAGTACGACTGCGTGCACTACTTATACGTCATCACTTCTGATTGTGCACCTGGGTTTACAGCGACTCTTTTGACTGCGGCGATTGGTTATTATACGTCGTGCGTGTTGCTTTCCCTTCTATTCTCTCCGTCTTCCCCAACAGACGTTTGCAGATGGAATCTCCCCGCGCTGGATCTGGGAGAGCTATCATGCACGGACAGGTAAGCATTTTCTCGAAGACTGCGAAGCCGCATTGAATTTTTGTTATTCCTTGAGCTCTACACCCGCAGCGGAACTCTTGTCGCTGTCACATCTCAAGAAGGTGTAGTCCGTGCTAATATTCGGGGACCCAGTACAGATGACAGTAAGCCGGCAGCAAAGTTATAGAAGCGAAACATGTTTTGCATAGAATACAATGCATATTGCGTAGAACCATCTTAATCAGGACAAGAAACGAGAGTAGTGCTTGGCAGTAAACATTCTACGTTCCGTCACCTCTCCTGAGTCGATTGAACTTAGGCAACATCTCTCTCAAGTATTCTGCATGCTTTCTCCTGAGGTCCGCTTCTTGTATCTTTCCCTTCCCAGTCCAAGTGCGACGCTCGGCAGATGGTCCATAGACGACAGTGTAATCAGATAGGGTATCATCATCCGCAGGTGCAAGCACACAGTTGGCACCAATAACGCAGAATGAAGCTATCCGTACAGTATGGTGGACACGAGAACGCGTAGAGAACGTGTTAAAGAAACCTATAGACGGTGCTTCTATTCTGCAGCCTATTTCAAAGAGATTGTCGTCGCCGATACGCATAACCTCCTTCCGCCTGTCATAGTACGTTGAGTTATAGTGTGAAAGCAGTTAGTTTGCACGCGCCTGTTCACGATAATCGCGCTTTCTTCAATAATACAGCCAGAACCGATAACGATGGGCCCTGCGACTGCGAATATGGTTGCTTTCGGATGGACAATAGTACCAGCGCCTATCGTAATGTCGCCTTTGAGTTCTACATCCTGACACACGATTGCTTTGGAGTGAATAGTAAATTTGTCGCGTATTGGCGCCATAAGGCGCAGAGGGACATGAAAGAAGGCTCGCCGGGTAACCGGCTCCGGAAGGAAATGACTTTCTGCTGACCTCATCGAGCTATATAGCAGGACTCCCACGCTGGCTGTTCCCTCTTCACTGCGCTCACTGCGTCTACGCTAAAATTTGAACCACCTGTCTTCGTGGAACCATCCTAAAATATGGTGGGTATTGTTCCTCCTACGGACTTAAGTATTCATTGTGCTCAGATCGATTTAGACTCTCGCTGTTGACTTACTCAACCCTTCGCCTGAATATGAAAAAAGGCAGCACAAGTTGAAGAGACTGGTGCAGTCACCCAATTCGTATTTCATGGATGTCAAGTGTCCTGGTATACCAAATCACACCTCATAGTGGCTTACTTGGCTGATTCATGCGAATACAGGATGCTTTGCCATTACCACAGTGTTCTCCCATGCTCAGACTGTCGTTATCTGCGGTTCTTGCGCATCAATCCTTTGTCAGCCCACAGGTGGTAAGGCAAGACTGACAGAAGGTGCGCTCTTCTTTCGTTTGTCACATCTTGTATCTTCTTGTCTCATCGTACCTCTCTAGGATGCTCATTCCGCAAGAAGAACTAAGTACAGGTCATCCTACTCTACTCTTGGATCTCATCCGGCATCCATGGTTGGGCTATGCTTAGCCCTTCCCACAGGATGGGTGGCTGCTCTTACTTGGATGCATCCCTCAGCTCTGCAAACATTGCCGACGTGCACCTTGGTTCCCGATCCTTTTGCTTCCCATTTACATCCATTTCTCATGTGTACTCTACATATGCATATGTGATTTACTCTCTCGAAAATTATGCGATCGTAAATCATCATATGGATTCCATCGCCCATTCTTCATCTTAATTTGTGTCGGCTCTGATAATGGGTCACTGACTTGGACTGAATACCTGCTCTGCGGTACATGATACCGACTTCGAGGTGTATAGTTTGGCCCCAAGTGCGCCGTTCCTTTGAGTACTGCTCTGCATGATTCTTAGGTTTTAATCTAAAACGGCAGCAATTAGATACTACTCTTCTGTTTCAAACTTGACCTCACACCGACCTCGGGTCTACCTGTTTGTGCATACTGCAATATCAACTGAGTCGGAATCAGATGAGTGACATAGTTATTGGCTACATTCCGGCGAGCCGCGAGAACGTTTGGGATTTTTGGCGTGCTTGGTGTGTTCAGTAACATTACTCATACATACTAGATGAGTTAATAGTCAATCTTTTTCAATCTGCGCCTCTGAGTTTTCTGCTCCTGTTTCGGATCGGGGGCATGGCCTAACTTCTCAATAACCTCTTCCCATAAGAAATCCCACCGTGCGTTAAACCATGTTGTCTACCATGAACAAAATAAGGTAAGGACTTGTCAGTAGAGTAAACAAGATGAACTCTAACTATTCAACTCACGAATGTTTGTTCGCTTGGTACCTTTGTTCTAAGCCATACTCCAGGAGGACCAAAGTCCACAATTGCAAAGTGCTCTAGGCGTACGGTATTTGTCTCCTTGTTTCTTGCAACGTCGACGAGAACGTTATCTGGATCGAAATCACTGGAGCGTGTAAGTTCATAACAAGCTACTATGTGGTATGAGAAAAAACCAAGCTTACGCATGGACAACACCCTTTTCTTGGATCCACCGATATATCAGGTCTTGAACCTGTTTTCGAAGGTCTTGTACGACCGCCCGCTTTTGATCAACTGGGGCGGTATACCACTCTTCGACGTCCGTTAACGGTTTCCCGGGTTGCTTATGCATAACGATAACACCGAACGTATTCTGAGCCTCAGCTGTTATCCGACCCGCCTCAATGAGAAGTCCAAAATGATTCAATGCCCAGACTTCACATGCTGCTCCGGCTTCGAATCGACGATTGATTAGTTTTGCAATCACAGTCTGTTTTGAATAGGTTCGAACGTTTTCGCCACTGCCAACCGTGTAGTCTGTTTTTAGTGTAAAGATTCCGTTATTGTTGGACCCTTTCTTTGAGAAGGACACCCGTTCAATCAGTTTACTGGTCAAATCTTTTCCTGTAAGGTAGTATGAGTGTACAGCTCTGTGCGGGGGCTGAAAAAATTCAATTGATTACCGAACACGGGTTGGCCATATCCTTTGCACCACTGCCAGCGGTGTGTCGGACTGTAGTCGATCCAAAAGACCTTTTTAGATTGATCAATTGCATCGTAAGTCTTCAACTTTCGGTTAAGACTTGCCTCAAGTTGTTTGAACCACCTCTCGTCATCCCTTTTTTTCACAAAGTGGACCTCAGATGATTTTGGACTACGGACTGAGGGGTTCGTTTTGGTGGAAACCTGAGTTCCAAAGTCGCCCTCCGAGTAGACTAACGATCGGCCCTGGGGTATACTGGCAGCAGTACTCAACGTACACAAAAAGCAAGCGCCTATGACAAGTTGCAGGAAGATGTCGCGGAAAATCATTGGGGTGGCGATGGGATGAGCGTGAGCACGATGGAGAAGGCTTCCAAGGGGGCGTTCAAGAAGGTTATGTGAAGAGCAAAAAAAGTCTCCGGCCAGCGGAGTCACCTTGCTTGCAAGGTCTATTGCACTTTGGAATTTAGATACTTTTGTGCAGGCGGAAGCTTGCCAGGGGCACAACGCTAAAATAGAGGATAACTCACGAGGATCGAGAGAGTAAACAGGCAGGCAAAAGATCTCGATTGGTTGTGAGAACTAGAGATATATATGTGGTGGGGTATCAGGTAGAATATAGTATTAGTAATACTATAGGTATGGTAAGAGCACGTGACCGTGCTTCCAGGCACATTTTGGTCATGCTTGACCTCAAGCTTATTTGGGACAAAATAGCCGCCGCCACATGGTGTTGTTCCCACACAAATTCCCAGTATATTTTGCATTTTTCAAACTAATTCTTCCCCTATTTCCCTTCCAAAGTACTCAGTTGTACACTATGGGACCAAAATTTCAGATCGACACTACTTAATCTTGTGGAATACAAGAATAACCGCGAGTAGATGAGTAGAGTTAAGTGAGCACTTATGCCGTAGGAATATCATTTTCACAGGCATCTTGCTTTTTATGTCTTCATTCAGTTTCAGGTAGCAGATGACTTTATTGGATGCCAATGAGTGTCTGGAGAATACTCAATGCAGACCTAATTATTACTTCTCTCTCAATACATGTATAGAGGCTAAATAGCTGCTAAAATCCAATTCCTGATTTATTTATTAAGGTTCCAGTTAATTCCAAGACCCACAGAACTCTCAGAACATGGATATAGCATGTATCTATATGTAAGATTAATGTTGGAGCTGTAGCAAGAGACATGCAGACCTGGGGACAGTAATGTATTATTGGCCCATTGATGACTGTAGTTCATTTTTCTTTCGTTTTGCAGGCTCAACATTATTTTTCGAATACGTTGTAATGTTGTAATATCCCTCTTCCAGACTGCCACCTTGTTGCATCAGAAAAACTCTTAGTGGAAGCAACGCATGCGTATGATTCATTTCCCAAGTACAGTTGTGAGTAGGGTAGAGACTAGGGTCTGGATCCTTAATACTATATCAGGAAGGCGATAAATGAGTCCCACTGTCTGTTGTACGAGGCGCGGATATCTTGTCTCCTGACATATGAGCTTTCGTCTTTTCAACATGATCGATGAGATATGCTCCCGGAATACCGCAGCCATTCGTATTGCCCAAAGCATTTGACCCGAGGATCGACGAATCACCGAAAAAATATGTCGAAGTCCCAGTGCCTTTTGCAATAGCCTTAAGTTGCTCGAGTCGCCGAAGCTCAACTAACGCGTCGAGAGCTCGACGTCGGTCAGTCGATTGAACGTGAGCTTCATCCGCAGCACCGGAAATAGAAAGAGCGAGCTTGGACACTTGTTCCGCGAGAGCAGAGGCTTCCATTATGGATTGTTGCTGTCTTTTGGGTGTCGATTGACAGGGAAAAGGAAAAGAGAGGGGACTAATTTACCTAGCTTCAGCCTCTCGCACGACGGTCTTGTACTTTGCATCGGCTTCATTTGATTTAGCTTCCAGCTGCGCATTGTGAGTTGGGTGATTATGAAGACATCAATTTGAGCGTACATGGCCTTCACTCTCGAGTATGACTCTTTGTTTCTGTCCTTCAGCAATGTTGATTTGTGCCTGCGTGTCGAGGAGCTGTTTCCGCCTGTTCCTTTCTGCCTCCATTTGTAACTCGAGTTGGCGCTGGTTAGTAGTCAGTCTGGTATATCAGGGCTAGTCGTACAAGCAACACAGACCTCAACTTCTCGATTAGCAGGCTGGAAAGACTGTACTTCGAATCTTGTACAATGAACACCCCAATTCTGGTATACGAAGTAGTCGATGTCAGCTTTTTAACATAAACATCTCACGATGATGTTGGAAGACTTACGGCAATCGTATTTCCAATGACAGAATTAAGTTGTTCGTTCAACCCATTACGATCGCTGATGACTTGGTCATAGCTGAACCGACCCAGTACTGCTCGCATTGCCGATGTTCCAGTGTTTTTGATATTTGCCTGAACGTCGCTCACACTGAAGCATGCTCTGTACCCATCCACTATGCGGAAAAAAAGCGAGCCGGAACAAATCACTGGGACCTGTCATTACGATGAGATACAGAGATGAAGCGATGAGGTTTGCACTCGCATTATCCGACGTATAACCCGGCAACTGGGCATGAAGATTCTGTAAGAAAATCTGAAAGAACAAAGGTAAACGGGACGTACATTTGGGATGGAAATCGAGGATTCCCGAAGATCCACAACTTGTACTGTGTGATATATAGGGATTTTCAGGTTGATTCCAGGAGCCAATCTTACGGGATTACGACCAAAACTGAACATGACTGTGTCGACATAGATTCTAGTATCATGAAGATGAGTGCATACCTCAGGCGCCATCCTTCGTATCCTTGTTGTATAACGGTCACTATCGTTCGTACACCAGTGGGGCGATCCACTCCCCGTCGGATTGCTTGAAACACATTGCGAGTCCCGGAGGCTGAAAGTGACATTATGTATGAGAGCCAGCATCGCCAAATTCACGGCTCTTATATGAGAATCAGTAGCAGGTACGAGTCATCCGCGGCTTGAGTTGAATGCTTCTGCCGAGCAGACGCGTCAACGATGAATGACACCCGTTCTACGAGCTTGACGTAGCAGTTTTCCACTTTCCAATGCTCTTTTAAGAAATTTCTAGTGAGTGTTCTACTATGTATGAGATGGCAGACGGAAGACAGACACAACGGAAGAATAATAGAAGATGATAAAATAGAAGTATATGATTTAATTCGAATTCGGCGCTAATGTTTCCCCACGTTTCCCCACGATACATTCAAAGTCTATGAAAGTAGGGATGCGTGGGTTCCAACGCTGGATATGTATCTAACGTCGTCTACAACAGCGGACATTCAAAAACACTATTCATGGGTATCATCTCGACCTTCAACGCGCTTTGAGTAGATAGCACATTCGGTGCTTACACTACGAGGAAGGTAATATTATTATTAAATATATACTAACCGGAGTGGTGTAAGTGCTGGATGTCCGTGGCCATCTAAGCGCAATGTGTGCAGCACGGGCCCCGGCTGTTCCTCAATGGGACCGTGTCGGTTAACCTAACACGCCTCAAGGAAGTCACCTTCCAGGGCTAGAAAAGAGAGTTATTGTGGCCGACCGGATGCAAAGTGGATTGACAAATTGATTGATACCCAGATAGATAGATAGATAGATATATACGCGGCTCCGTCAAGTCGACGGGGTCCCACAAGGGAACAGCCGGGCCCAGCAATCTTCGCTGCAGCGAATGCT
>MU795045.1:0-76659 GCA_027886305.1 Lentinula aff. lateritia
ATCTTGGGACCAGGTATGTGTCTACTTAGTATTACCTATGACTACGATACTCAATATATCTCTGTCATTATCTTGGGACCAGCCTGTCCACGCTTTGCTCAGTTGCTCCACTTCAACCATTTACTCAGTTGCTCCGCACCGCTGCCCCGCTTAGTCACTCCGTCACTGACGCTTTGTGACAAAATTTTTGTTTGTAGTATTCATAGCAATGACATTTATAATATTTGATTGTACTATTCCAAGATTCAACTCCTCGTCAACAGAATCAACCAATTTCTGTTTTGTCCTATCCAAGGTATCACTAGTTCATACCACATCCCTGTGCATCGGAGAACCATTTAAGTACTGCAAACTGCAGCAACATTTGTGGACCACATGTAGCTGAGTCATACTGGTGTTTTGTCATGCCAAATGGATATATTTGACACTGGGTTTAGATGGGCAAGGAATTAAAGTGAATGGTACTGCATTTCTTTTAACAATATCATAGATGTGCATAGCTATTTAAGC
Organism: Lentinula aff. lateritia; assembly: GCA_027886305.1. Taxonomy (NCBI): domain Eukaryota; kingdom Fungi; phylum Basidiomycota; class Agaricomycetes; order Agaricales; family Omphalotaceae; genus Lentinula; species Lentinula aff. lateritia. The sequence goes on from MU795045.1 coordinate 511, forward strand.
TAGCTATGGGAATGTGCCTAACTTTGTATCTCAGTAGGTTGAGCGGCATTGCACAGGTGCTTCTGTAAATATTGTCTGGGGCACTGGCTCAAAATCTCTATGGGATCTCAAATTGGGAATATAAGGCAAAACTTAAGTGAGCAATTTATAGGAATTTTACTTGCGGTCACTTAAAATTTGAGAGCATTTGAAATGACTTGCGTCTCTGCTTGAGGAACCCAGTCAGGACAAGGATTCTGACAATGCAAATTGTACACACGAATACAAAGCAGTTGTTGTGGTGCAGCTGCTACATCCTTGGTGTTTGCCAGATAAGAGCCATATGATAAGTATTTTGACCCTCTATGCACATCATACTGAAACCGTTGACACGCCTAAATTTTGGCTAGACGTCTATGCAGTGAATTGTGACGCTTTCACGCGTAGATTTGTATCAAGAGGACTGTGATTGAGACCCAGATTGACAGTCAAAGTCAATACTGAATCAGTCTAATAGTTGAAGAGACCCTATACCCGTACTACCACAAGTTGGTTAGTTTACCCATCCCCAATACTACCTTCGGATAAAGGTCTACCTATTGGTCAAGCAGGATTATACCAGACTCGAACTACATCCGAAGGATGACCATTCACATATGACATACCAAGGGTATTCTTATTGGACCTTACACTGCAAGAGTTTGGAAGAACTTACTCAAGTGACCATGAGCCGAGGATTGACTCAAACTGACTTTCTAGAACTCAGGAATTGTCAAATACTCCTTCTAGAATGAGATCATGCAGTAATCTAAAAGACTGTGATTTAGTCTAATAGACCAATCAGGTTGCATGGTTGAGGAAAATAACTAGAAGAATGATCAAAGTACTGCAAGGCTCTGAAGACATATCAAATGAATGTCAAAGAGTCTGGACGTAGAAAATATTGAAGAATACAATTAAATGAATACTATGCATAACTCCCTTGATAGAGTATAGGCACAATGGGTGTCTATTGAAAGAGAGAAGTAATTAGTTGATTCCAGATGAATCAGATTGATAAGTTTAGAAATGAGGAGAGCTAATTTGCCTCCGGACGAGGTGACAAATGATCAAAGGAAGTGTTGAGCAGCAATGACAGCTGAACACCATTTGAATTATTCTCCAAAGCAATTAAATTAAATGAATATTGAAGTACCTACCTATGTTTGGAGGTATACTAGAATCTTGGAACTATTACAGACCAGATAAGGACGTGTAGATTCAAATTAAATGATATCTGACCTATTGTAGAAGGTTTCTTGCGGTTCCAAATATTTATTTTATTAAATTAATTGTACTGTGCGACTCTATATACTGTATGTATAAATAGCGATCCAATGTATCTGGAAAGAAAAGTGATTTTGGGATGACGTTGCAGTGCTAATCAGTAAAAAGGAAAGACACACTCCCGCCAGACTGAAACCTCTTTCCTAGCAGCCATTTGGGCCTGGCACTTGTGAGTATAGGAATATTGTGTTCTGCTCCTTGTGACTGTGAGAAGTTATATCCAGCTGTTGGGTATTCTTCAAACTTAGGATCAGTCATTGGTCTTAAGGGCAAATCACGCTGTGTGGTTGTGACAGCACATAGTTCTAGCCCTCCGTAGGGTTCTGTGTATTTCAGTTTTAATTTACTTTGATTCAAAAACCCCAAATCTTGATATACCCATATCAATACAACCAAAGCACAAATTGTGTTGAATCTACCTTGATCAAAGGAATATACCGAATCCTTAGAACGATTCAAATTGATTGATTGAAGCTTTTCCCTAGCTCTCAAAGCTTTGCAGAACCTTTGACAACGCTATCCCTTGCTATTAAATAAATTTGATAGCAGTGAACTCGCATATTGTATATTAGATTGGTTGGTTGGAGTGCCCATTAGATTTCTTCCTTTCTCTTTTGCACAAAAATGAGGCAAGCTCGTTACCATGGGACAACTTCAGTACCTGCTTATACTAATGTTAACAAGCTTGCCTTGTTTTTGTGTGAAAGAGAAAGGAAGGAATCAAATGGGCACTCCAACCAATCTAATACACACTATGTGAGTTCACTGCTATCAATTTTATTTAATAGCAAGGTGTAGCATTGTCAAAGATTCTGCAAAGCTTTTGAGAGCTAAAAAACAGGTTTAACTGATCAATCTAATTGTTCTAAGGATTTGATATATTCCTTTAATTAAGGTAGATTCAGCACTATTTATGCTTTGTGGTATTGATATGGGTATATCAAGAATTGGGTTTGAATCAAATTAAACCGAAACACACATACCCCTATGGAGGGCTGGAACTATGTGCTGGCACAACCACACAGCGTGATTTGCCCTTAAGACCAATGACTGATCCTAAGTTTGAAGAATATCCAACAGACAGCTGGATTATAACTTCTCGCAGTCACAAGAAGCAAAACAGAATGTTCCTATACTCGCAAGTGCTATGCCTGAATGGCTGCTAGCGAAAAGGCTTCAGTCTGGTGGGAGTGTGTCTTTTCTTTCTACAGATTAGCACTGCAATGTCGTTGACTTTGGCAGTTACTTCTTGAGTAACCTTTAGTGCCGCAACTGCACTTATGATGCTGGCAACAGCAGAAGTAGAAGCGGAAGTATTTGAGGTCAAGGTGTGACTAATACTTGCAGAAGTACTGATCACATTAGCAGACTATATTAAGTGGAGAGCATTAACAAAAGATCAGCCAAGAATCAAAGCAATGGACTTACTGTGGGGGTAGGAGGGAAAAGAGGTATAGCTACCACCATTATTGTTGCCATTGCCACCATGACAAAGAGGATACTGGAGATTATGTGCATCGCAATATGTTGTATGAAGGAGTATTCTGGGGATAGTATATTGTAGGTGGTCCTTTTGGACAGTCTTAGAACAGAAGATCTTGATCTTTCTAACCAGCAGAAGGAAAGAAATCCAGGTTGTAAACTTGAAAGGGAAGGTTTCGTGAGTCTTTAAACCTCCCCACCCAAATGCCACAATGTGGACAAAAATATGCTAGTGCAATGGATAAACTGTGTAAATTGAAAAAAAAAACAGAAGCAGGAAGATAGCAGACGTACCTGATTGGATGAGCCAGTTGGAAGTCTCTTATAAACATCAGTAAACTCATGTGCAACATTCTAGTGACTCATCTGATAAACTACAGATCAAATACAATTTTTGTGTTGTCAGCTGTACGCAATAAATCATTTTTGCAAAGTTTTGGCCTCACACTTTTGTGAGCTTGCGATTTCTGGTTCGATGTGCATCTCCAGTGTCATGCCTTGCCCACAACCAGACCAAAGCTCACCATCAACTTCTTGCTTCTGCAGTTTTCTCCCAAGACCTAACAAACTCTCCACCTAAACACCTTACCTTCTCCTACCTCCCCAGAGTACAGCCCGGACCTCCACACCATGCCAGGACCTCCATAAACACAACCGGGAACCCTATCAACATGCCTATATTTAACAGACATACAGATTGAGATCCTACGCCAAAACCCCCAATTGTCAAGGTTCCCAATGTCCTCTTGTTCACTTCTCATACTTATTCAAGTAGTCTTGCAATGTCCTAATCAGTAGCTTGGTATATTTTGATCACACACCTTTTAACATAGGTCCAGTCCCTATTTCTTTGTACCTACTACTTATACAGATTTTTTATTACCCTTTGTTTCTTTACTCTCTGTCTCTCCATCTCTATCTCTCATCTTTAAAATCATCTACACAATCCAATATATACTTTTACATCACCTTTAAACATCCAAAGTGAGTACCCAACCTCCTTTGACCAACTGCACAGCTCCCCAAACGTCTACTGTTTTGGTGAGCCGACCTTCTCAATAACTCCCTTAAGCTCCTTACTTGCCCCTTAAGTACCGGGACCTTACCTGTAAGCAATGTCAAAGCTCCCTACATGATTCACTTCTGTATTGTTTCTCCATTGCCACCTCCACCACTTAAGAACACTAACCTCAACCCCTCTCTTGTCCCAGGACTACCCCCCGGGCTCCTCACTTCTTGTTAGAAGCCTTGCCTTGTGATTGTTCCAACAGCCTACATTGACGTCCTGAGATCTTATAGCATATCAGCCCTCATTTGTCATAACACATTCCTAGTCTCAGTTTGACTTATTATGCCGGTTATTGTCCTAAGGACCTCCCTGGACCTCTCAGGAACCTCCTCAAGGGTTATACTTAACATCCTCATACTCCTATTAGGTTATTCCAGTCCTTGGCTGTGGCTTCCATGGTTCCCTTTGAGCTCCAGCTTGCTCCTAGCATGGCTACAATATAAACTACCAATACTAACTACACCTACAAGACTAATTCTGACCCAGGTCTTATATCCAGGTTGTTTGACACATATTTTCAAGTTTTTCAACACAATTAAGAAGCAACAAAATGTCACATTGACATATTCAAAACCAGTTGTAATGACAAATCTTAGAATTGAGAGGATTTGCATTTGTATGCCTTGATTGACTTTGACATACCATCACTAATATTTCCAAGAGAGAATGAATGAAGATTTGTTGAAGGGGAAGCCCGATTAAGAGACTAGACACCCACTAGTAAAAGTTATAAATGCTGATGGAGGAAAAGGAAGGATTGATTACACAATCTTCATTGAAGTTCAAGGAGAACTAGAGGCAGCGAAATTACAAGGAGCTCTTGGCCACTACCTTTACTTCCGAGCTGCTCCGGACTCCCGGATCACAGGAACCCCATCTAGGCTGCTCATCTTGACATTGTATCCTTGCCATTATATTCCCGGGGACACAACAGTGTGTGAAGGGTGTTGCTAATAGCTTCACCGACGTCCCACTCCCAGTGTGAACTACAGGCCAATACTCAGCTCCAGGTCTCGGAATTATCCCGGGCCATTTTCCGGCCCATATCCGACCTCGGAACCTCTATATTGTTGACCTGTAGGCACAGTCTTGTCAGGATTTTATTGCCAAAGATCATAGTGTACAGCTACAACTACATGTTACTGCTCAAATATAATCAGAATCACACATCTGCTGTATAAGTTTGAGTTGCACCTTAACTAAACTTCCCTATTTTCTCAAAGTTTTGAAGTTTGTTCTTGGGTCATCAAGGCTTGTCTTTGCATAGTTCATGGGCCAAAGCTGAGGGTTTGGTTTATTGAGAATGTTTGGTAACTCCTTTGGAATATAGGGGGAAAGTGGTCTGGTGAGGTACTAGTGGCACAAATATGCTGTCTTCGTGGAACCTGTAGAAATGGTCAGTATCTGAATTTTGCCTTGGCAGATTTAACAAGACAAATGTTGGGCCACAGCACCAGTTATATAATATTGCCTCCTGCTCTCTGTTGAGCTGGTATGTGGCCCATTTCTGCATGAACAAGTAAGATAAACATCTGGTATTTCAATCAGAGATCAACTTGTGGTTTTACCAGATAATGGCCACATCATATCCTTTTTTGATCGCAGTTCGTTTCATAAGCTGTTCACACAAGCATATAACACTACTGTTTTTTGGTATGCAATACCTCCAGAAAACAGTGATTGCTTTGGCAGATCCCATGCATGAGTCAACGAATGACGGAACTTAGTATCACAAAATAGGAAGGAGGCAGATAATTCCCCCACTATAGTTACTTATGAACCCCTCACCACTACCTCCCAACCCCTGCTAGTTTATTTCTCAAAGCTCTTGGCATTTGGTTCATGTAGTTGACACATCTTTTGTCTGATAATACTCTTCTGCTAGGCTCTTGCTTGAAAAATCAGACAATGCAGCTCTTGGTATAACACCATTGCCTGTATATAGTGGTTAGTTCTCAAAATATGGAGCTATTCAACTTAGCAAACAATCCTTTCCACTATCTGGAATTTCTCCCCTACCTGCCAATTGCATCTATTATCTTAGAAAGTCTGTTATGCACAGATTGCTGACTGGCTTATGTGACAACCCTGGAACGTTGTTACCAGAATTAATCTGCATCGTTACTTCAAATTGATTTTTCCCATATTGGAGGCTCATTGTGCTTTGTAGAGACTTGTATTGATATTGTGAGGCACAGATGATTCTATACCATATGTAAGTCATCCTTTCAGACAGCATCTGACCTCGTGGTCACTGATCAACTCCTTCCAAGTCCCAGGCACATTATCTCTCTCAATCTCCTATTCAACTTCTCTGTCCTTTGACTGTGAAATTCTTGGAAGTCCCAACTGAGTGTATCATTGTGTGACACATTGCCTTCCTTTGTACAATGTACACCCTGTCTATGACTGACTACATTATCAGTGAGTGTTCTTTTCTCACCGCAGAGTTACCATATTTGAGTAGAAGTAAGTGACTCATTGGTGAATCATTTACGTTTGCGACTGTGTCTTGTTCGTGATGTGTTTTTGGCTTATCAGTGGGAATGATACATCTTGATTCTTCTGAGATTTCATGATGTGGAATGATATAAAGAATGCTCATTTCTCAATTAGGATTTCTGCTGCATCTCAGAATTCATGTTTCTCAAGCAGAACAAAAACCTTCTGATCACTACTATTGAATGATTTTAGGGAGAATGTCAGTTCGGCAGTAATGTCATGAGCAAAGATTCAAAAAATATCAGTAAATGCTTTGATTCACCTGAATGTGTTCCCAATATAGATAGGTTCATTTAATGTACACACAATGCCTAATCTGCCTGAACACTATTCCAAGGTTTTATGAACAGTGCTTATCATACACATTCAAATCACAGAGGTATTGAAATAGCCACTGTAAACTGAAAATAGGAGATGTAAGCTGATAAGATGTGCCACTGGTATAATAGCTCCCATGTGACCTAATTTTATAAGTTTATGAATCTACAGATTTATAACTTTACCAGGTTCCATAATACGGTAAGTCCTGGTAGGTCAGGACCCCCCAAAATCCCAAGGAACCTGGATACCAATCCAGACAAATTTTTGAAAATTATTGAGTCAAACCCTCATCGAATACAGACATTTTTTCAAATTTTTTCATTTGACTTTCATACCTGGCGCAGACAAATTGAACAAATATTTGGAGGTTGATCCTGTTCAGACACCGCTTTTATACCGGCCCAAGAAAGCTTGTATGTCCTTATTTGTTTGTACCGCTGGTTTTGCAACGTGTAAATGGTGTGTATCCAGCAGGCGGGGGGCGAAAGAGCATTTGAGGCTTTATACAGAATTACCATCTCTTGTACATACATCTATTCTCAAATCAACTGTTTCATCTCAATGGACAGCTGGGATAGCTCAGTTATAGACCTTGATGAAGACAATTTCAGACCTACTGAATGAATTAACTGTGGCAAAACCTGGCCCGCAGATCCCCCACCCAGTTTTCTTATGGCTTGCGCCGAGCTTCTTATGGTCCCGCCTGATGCATTCTCTCCATTCTTTCCCATGGATTCTATCCACATATCAGCATATCACTTTGTCAATGCAAGCCTCCCGCCACGTTCATCCGGTATCATCACTGGACACACTGATTTCTGGTTCAGTTGTGATTCCCCACCTCTGATGTCAAACAGCTGATACTCCGTTCAGTCCCTCCGATGCACTTTGTGAATCAGTTGAAGGCTGCACTTGGCTTCTACTGGCTGCAAGGGAATCAGTCAATTGTGGATCCCCAAAATGGTAAAAGTGACCGATTCCCATTTTATGTTTTGGAGTTTTGGACTCAAGTAACAGAAGTAAGGGAGACACAGATGCACTGGGGTCAAGCTATCAAATATGTTGAATGCCAGAAACACAGTGCATCTGATAGTGAGACAAAGGTAGTCTTCGACAAAGCTTGGGAGATGTTGCTTGATTGGATGGAATGAGCTAATGCCCCACTATAACATACATACTACATCCTTTACTGAATTCCTGGGACCCGGTTGGCTCTCAGGAGATCATATCGACCTTATGGTGGGACATATGAACCTGCGTCTTAAGCTTCATGGTGCAAAATCAACCCGGCAATTCATGATTGCACCCCTCGCTTTCACAAACAAGTTGATGAACCCAGTTATCTACAAAGCTCTTCGTAAAGGCCGTAATGTAGAAGATACTGTCCTCAAACATTTCGAGACAGTTATTATCGAAGACAGGATTGACATTTTATATGCCCCTCTTCATGTGAATGGCAACCATTGGATAGCCATTGCTCTTGATTTCAATCGTGGAGAGGTATTCTATGGTTTGTACATTAGTTTGTGGGTTTTTCAATCAATTCACTAACAGATTTGAATGTTGCAAGGTGACTCTCTTGGTAAATCTTGCCCTTTCACCTTTCTACAAAAGGTGGACCTATGGCTATGCAAACGTTTCAACCATAAATTCGCTGATAAGGGTTTTTTGATTGAGTGTGGAGTCCAGCGTGATTCATTCAGCTGTGGTATTTGTGTAGTTAATGCTATTTTGCATGCAGTTTTCAGTGATACTCTGTGGTGTCCTGATCTTGCATTGGTGCACCATATGCAGTGGTTCATTGATCTATGTGCTGACTGTCCCAGTGTTGCTGCAATAACTTCTAGTTCTCCTTCAATGTCCAATCTTCTTCCACTGGCTAATCCCCTTCCTACCCAATCTGGTAGTATGTGTTTGGGTCTTGCAGATCTTCTAAACCCAATTGCTTCCATACCATCCTCTAACTATGAGGCTGGTGAAGTGTCAGACTCCGACTGCAATGCTGATTTCGAAACAGCATATGGTTCCAGTGAGGATGGATTTGGCTATCACCAGTGATAACCAGCAACACAATATATCAGTCTCTGCAACTCCTATTATCTCTCAACATAGCTCACCGAATAATTCTCCAGTACCTTTGACTCTGTCTCCGTTTGATTCATGCAATGTATCTCCAATCCCTTTGCTTCCATCTAATGTTAAAATGTGATTTCCCTCTCCCTTAAGTCAGTCGCACATGTCCTCTACACTTAAACATAATCGGAGCAGCAGTGCTGAGATTGAGCAGGAAAAGTCAAAGTTTCAGAAAGGAGAAAGTCGATCTGCAGTCTATTCTTCGAAAGTCTGTCAGTCACAAAGGGATGGTACGTTTGTGTTAGATCAGATGTGGTATACAGAGTGGAAAAATGGACTTTGTGGGTTGTACTCTGCAGTAGAATACAGAGATAATGCTGTTGATTTTTGGCATTCCACATGTGGGAGATGGTATAAAGCAAAACAAGCTTATGACCTCACATGTGCTTGTGCTCATATCAAGAACTGCTCATTGAAGTCAACAAAATCGAAGGCAAAATTAGCTGCCATCAACAGCCATAAAGTTACCAATTTCTTTTTGTCAAAATCCTCAAAGACTCCCTTAGTGGGGACTGGATTGCTATCCAAAAAGATGATGTCTAAGTATGAGGTTGATTTCTTATTGGTTCTCTTACCTCATGATGAACATGGTTATAGTGATTCAGCCTGTAAATCTGTGGCAGAGGTGAACATACCAAAGATGGTGGCTTGTTGTGGACTTACTGCAGCATATGATCCTCAGATCAAACAATATCTCGAACGCATAGGATACTCGGGTGGGGGTGGAAGAAGTATTACAGAAATTTCAAAGGAGCTATATTGTCAGCCCTTTTCAGCCCTCGAAGAATCTCAACGCAGGCAGGTAATAATTACCCAGGAGTTGACACATACCTGGGTGAACAAACATCATCTTACTCCGCCTACAATCTATTCACATGTCTGTACCAAAGAAATCAAAGATACCTCCCCTCAACCTCTTCTTCCATGCATTGAATGTCATGCAATCTATAAGTCTTGCATTTTCAAAAATGCAATTTGCCACCCAAAGCCTCTTGATGAAAATTTCATTCATACCAATCACCAATATCGACCAGCCTTTCTTGGAAAAATCTATGCACGAAGTATTGGTGTGAGAGAGCTTTTAGAGGAGAAGTCCAAAAACACACCTTTTGTTCAATATTCTTTGGGTCTACTTCAGGGGAAGTATGATGATGAGGTTTTTGAGGGGTTGACCCGAGCAATCCTGACAAAGTACGATAAGGAAGAATGGGGTGTTGGCATGCAAAACTTCAGGTATTCACCTGCCTATGAGGACTTCATGAATATTATCAGAATCACCAGTCCAGCTGCATAGGCACTTTCAAAGAATGGTTCCCTGCAAAGTCAGTTGAAAGCTTTTGGTGAGTGCCATATGATTTTATATTATTTGGTACTTCGGAATAACGATGTTTTAGACAGAAAGAAGCTAGAAAGCCAAAATTCCCTATGGAAATCTGTGACCGTACATTCAAAATGGCAGATATCTTGAAAGCTTGGGTTATAAGGGACCTGTGAGCCTTTGTTGCGATGATGCAAAACTCTTTGCAAGTCTTTGTCTTTACTGGGATCCTGAAAAGAAAAAAACATTTTCTCATTGGGGGAAGTCATGGCTCAGTAGAAGTCAATGATCCTGAATCAGTTGACCTTGTCATGAAGGAAGCAACGATACAGAAGGCTACAAAGGTGAGCCAACACTAAAGAATATATTTCTACATACTAAAAGTTGATACTGTATTGATAGATCCGAATTTGGTGTATGACTGTTCAAGCACCATGGTCTACACCAATTATTCTTCATGCCATGCCCCTTGGTACCAGACTCACAGCTGAAAAACTTGAGCCATACACTCAGGAGCTAATATGTGGGCTTATTGCATAGAAAATCCAGGTTGTCTCTTATGCCTGTGATGGTACAGAGATTGAACAGAAGATCCAAGCACTACTTGTGGAGCATGGTGATTCTTGGATTGAGCACATCATCCCTCCACCCAAAAGATTTGCGGAAGAGCTTAAGATCATTATTCCTGTTTTTGACAATCAACTAGTTGCTATGATTCAAGACTCTAAACATGCACTAAAGACATTCCACAACAATCTTTACTCGGGTGCTCGACTGCTTGTTTTGGGAAATCATACTGCATTTTATGCACAAGCTCACAAACTTGCTCATGATCACGGTATGCCACTGTATCGACAGGACGTTGAGAAACTTGATCCCCAGGATGACAATGCAGCTACTCGCCTATTTTCTGCTTATACACTTCAGTTCCTTGCTGATCAAAATCCCAAATGGGCAGGAATCATTGTTTACTTGTTTGTATTTGGTGAGCTCATAGATGCATACCAGAGCTGTAAAATCAACCACGCTAAATATCTTATTATGGTCCTCCATGCTTGGTATTTCCTCAATCTGTGGGATAAATTCCTTCAGTATGCAGGCTACAAGCGGGATCTTTATTTTCTGTCACGACAGTATTCAGACATTACAAGGATAGTAATTGAGGGATACATCTTCCTAATCTTCATTTACTGTGACCATCTTCTGAAGTTGGAACCTCTTATCCCTCACTTACACTCAAGTGAGACATGTGAACACTGTATTGGAGAGTCTCGGAAGATTGTGAAGGACTTTTGTTATCTGGATTTTCTTTACATGATTCCGAAGCTCCACATCTCAGTTCACTCTGTGATTTCACATGCACAAACAACAAATAGAAAGGCCAGAGCAAGTGAATACTGCCATACTTATTTCGATACCTTGGAAATAGATCCGCTTGTCCTTGCATCCTTTCCAGATGATGATCAAATTTGGGCAGACCTTGTACCTGTTGCATTTGATTAAGCTGATCAACTCATGATTGCTGTAGGCATTCAACCTAGTCAACTTTGGAATATGCATGCACTGAGACAACAAGGGGTTGCTCAAATCCCTCCATTTTAAGCTAGTATTATTCTGAAGCTGATATCCTCTTGACTTCGGAGGATGAACATGATGAACACGGTGTTGGTTGATGGAATATTGATCCTATCAGCGAGGCCGAGGAACTACAACAGCTCTTAGTACAGAGTCAATTGGATGAACTTCAATAAATGGCAACACAAGCACAACTAGTAAAAATACAAAACCTTGCTTATGCTGCAGTAGCTCTGCAAGTTGACGAGCATATGAAAGTGTAAGTGTCTTAAACTGACAAAACTGACCCCATCTCACATTGCAACACAGACAAGCATTTACAGACCAAGAGGAGCACAATGCCAAGTTTGATGAGGAATGTCTAGAGCTTTGACAGTTTCAGGCAGCTGATCTCACCTTTCCATCTATCCGACCAATAATCACTACACCAAGTATCTTTGGGAGACAAGGTGTTTCTGTTATCTCTACATCTTCATTTGATTATTCTGTCCTTATTGAATTACACCATGCGCATCAAACATGTCAGGCAGAGCATGGTGTCTGCACAAGCCAATCAGAATCTACACCAGGCAAAGAGTCCCGCAAGCAAAGATCATCAAAGCAATGCGAAATGCTCTGAAGGAAGCACAGGAACAGGGTTTGACCACAGGTGTTGTCCGGTCATTGAGAACAAAGGTTCTAGGCTCCAAAGAAGAATCTCCAGCTTTGAGTGGCAATGCAGCTAATGCAGTGGCGGCTGCCTCTTCTGTTGACAAAATGGTGAGTTATTCAGGCTTGGTATACAGTGGGAGTAACACATATTCTTGTAGGCAGCTCAAAAGCGCCGTGATATATTCACAAAGGCTAAGCTCAAACAACTACATGACATAGTGGAGGCTCATGTATCCTCTCTAACACCTCTACGAGTAGGAGACTTCACATTAGTAGCGTCAAACCTGGGAGATATATGATATTTTCCTTGCAAAAGGTATGTATGTTGTGTCTGCTTTATTGCTTGGAACTAATATCCAGAAAATAGTCCTAACGTTCTATGCCAAGGGTGGTGGAAAGCATGGAAAACATGATGCCATTCTTGACAGCAAGTCAAGTATTTCAGCCTTCTCCTACATTGCCATTCAATTGTTTGAACAGTCAGGCAACAACAGATTCACATCTCGGACTGAAGCAGGTTCCCTTCTTGAAACAATGTCCTATGCTTTGCTGCCATTGATCCACATTTTGGCACAGGTGCAGCGACCTGATCTCTCAAGTACCTCAGATAATCATACCGAGGTGCAACTTGGCCAGGGAGATACACAGCTTTACATTGATTTGCAGGGGAGTAGAGACAATATTTTCACAGCAATTGCATTATATAAGAAGCGGTCAAAGAAGGATTCAAAGGAGAATGATGTAGAAGAGTAGTACCATCATAAAGCATTGTATTCTGTTGAGGAAAACAAAAAAAATCAATTATGTGGACCTTGATTCCAAATGTTCAGACAAAAACAAAAAATGTTCACTACACCCGGGGGCAAATCCGGACACAATTTCAGGTCTGTGTACGGACAAATTTCCAAAAACTTTGAAAATTTTGGTATCCAGGTTCCTCGGGATTTTGGGGGGTCCTGGTAGGTCTCGACGATAGGAGCGAGATTAGCGTGTGAAAAATGCACGGGCGCTTGGTAAAGACGGGTGAGCACGGTCCGGATCCCTCATTGACTTTTCCATTTCTGAATATCATGGTCTGCCTTTCTACCCGACAATGTCTGCCAGGAATGTGAATCCGCTGAAGGTTTATTAATACGTCCATGACTACCGATCGAACTCTCAACGACAAGAGCAGGTTTCCCTTTTGAAACACATCCATAATCTCATCGATTGTTTGGTCAACATCAGAGATGAGAGTGGCGAGTTCCTTATGACTCTCGAGGATGGGAGGGTGATCGATACAAAGGGCTGGAATGACTGGGAGGTAAGTGTGTACCTCGTATAGGTCCCAATCGACTAACGTCCACCAGTGGACTCATGGAATCGGTTGGGGCTGGAGTCTACCAGATTGACTACTTGATTCTTACATTCATCTTCCAGGGCTATACGGCCTGCTCAAGTATCACGAAATAACTGGCGACAAAGATACATTGGTGATATCCCTAGCTTGGTTCAAAGAGCGTTTTGAGATCGGCACAACTAAGGTATCTCTTTTTGAAATTCTCGTATATTTGGTCTTCTCATTCCTTCAGAATGTGAATACGATGTCGCCACTTTTAACGGCGGCATATCTTCATGAAGCCAAAAACGCTGATTTTCTAGTACATATGGACTCATGGGCTGAATGGGTCATGTATGACATGCCCCGGACAGAGGAAGGCGGTCTACAGCACATCACATACCTGGTTGTTAATCATCAGCAGCTTTGGGATGACACACTTATGATGACGGTACTTCCATTAGCCAAAATTGGCCTGGTTCTGGATCGTCCTCGTTATGTGGAGGAGGCTAAAAGACAGTTCCTTCTACAGTAAGTGATAGTTAATCTTCAATGTCACCCTCCCATACCTGATCACTCTCAAGTATCAAATATTTGCAAGACATCCAAACAGGTCTTTGGTTTCATGGTATACATACCTGATCGAAATTGCGAATTCAAATTTATGACTGAACAGCTCATCTATGTAGGCTGGACCTTTGACGGACGACATCATTTTGGTAAAGCTCGATGGGGCAGAGGAAATTGTTGGATCACTGTAGCGATTCCGGATTTTATCGAGATGCTCAAGCTGTCAGAGACGGACGGAATACGACAATACCTGGTCACCTCTCTTGTCGCGCAAATAGATGCATTGGTGAAGTTTCAAGACCAGGCGACGGGATTGTGGCATACCGTTCTAGACGATGAAACTTCGTACCTGGAGTCATCTTGCACTGCGGGATTTGCATATGGTATACTAAAAGCACTCAGACTCAGGCTCCTACCCAAAGAAGAACGCTACATGGATTCCGCAAAGAAGGCGATACAAGGGGTGCTTGCAAATATCACGCCAGAAGGAGAACTGAAGCTTGTGTCTTTCGGTACGCCGGTGTTCGACGATATTGAGGCGTATAAGAAGATACCTTTGACTAGTATGCCTTATGGCCAGAGTTTGGCGCTATTGGCATTAACCGAATATTTAAGAACATTTGTATAGAATTCACGTCTAGCCTTTACTTACCTTTCGAAGTCTCAAGGAAGGCTGTGAAAAACAAGTTAACTATAATGCTTGTTAAAAACGTAGGAGGAGCCCAATCTGGACAATACGTAAATAAGCAATACACGCTACATGTGGATGTCATTTTACTTTACTGTCATACTCCGTTTCTTTGCGACCTTCCTTTGTATGCAGTGATGAGCACCTCGCGTCGCTCCTCCAAGTCAACAAGATCTACAGTCACTACACGTTCTCATCGTCCTCCTACTTGGCGCGCAACAAGCTTAATGTCTGGCACCGCCTCTGGACCGCCCTTAATAGTATCAAAGAATTCGTCTGCTCCAGAAGTGTCGATAGTTACTGCTGAGCCAGAAACTCTATCAAGCTCTGTGTCAGAATCAGCAGCTTCTCAGCTTGCGCCTACCATTTCCAAGAGGACCAGGATGGTCAAGTCGAACAGTACAGATGGCAGACTCAGAGCGGAGCGGAAGAATAGCACCAGGACTCGATTAAAGGACGTATTTCCAAGTGAAGACTTGGGAAAAGGGGAAATCAATGCCGGAGACAAAACCTTGTACGTCTTTTTCATCTTGTAATGAGCATAGATCAGAGCACTGAACTATGTTCAGAATCCCATCAAGTAGTGTGGTTGATACAGACCCGGGCGTGGCGTTCCCTTCGTATGTATCTTATGAAATATTCCTACAATCAGATACTAAGGTGATATCGAAGGCCTCCTTCGCCCGAACGCACGGGTTCCACGCCTCTTGCGTCTACCAGTGCAGATGCAACTTCTATAACTAATGCTCTTGTTCAGTCAGAGCCTAGGCCTGAACCCTCATCGTCCTCTTCCCCAAACCGAGAATCCTGGCTTGGCTCGTTTGGTCGTTCTAAGGGCAAGGAGAAGGCAGTAGGTGTTACTGCCAACAATACATCGTCCAATTCAGTGCCGGACATACCTGGACCAGCTTCGAAACCCCTTGCTGCGTTCCCTACAGATGAAGAGGTCAACAACGTTGAGGATTTGAGCTCCGCTATAGAGGCGCTCGGATCTAAGAAACCTTATGCTTTTGAGACGATACGAGCTGATATACAAGTGCCCAGGGTTAAACTACATTCACTTACGGAGGATTCTTCGAAAACTGTTCGCGCTTCTGAAGGACCCAAACATTCTTGGTTCAATCCTTTCGCACCATATCCCTCACGTCCTCAAAACACCAGTGCACAACCCCCTCCATCTTCCTCCCCCGCATCATCATCTACTTCACCAAGCTCACTGCGAAATGCATCTTCATCTTATGTGGGATCGATAGACGACGAAGTCCCCGGGCCGGTTCGAACTCCTGCACAATCGGATGACGAAGATGCGCAAGAAGCGCAACAAGCAGTGAATCATTTGTCCAGTACTTTAGCGCCTTCCGGTGTCAGCGCAACAGTCCCTCAATGCGAATCGCCACCTGTCGAAAATGCATCGCAATCCTTTCAGCCTCGTAAGAGACTAGATTCCTTGAATTCGCTCAATCCGTCCACTAGTCGATTCAGCATTAGCATTCCACTTCTTGGTCGGCCCAAAATGCGCTTGGAAGATGCCGTGAAACGGGGGAAGGAGATTGATGATAAGGCAGTCAAAGAGACTCTCCAACAAGATGGGGCATCTGGTGCGTCCTTGGTAGATTTCACGTCATCGTTCTTACCAACTCGTTTATCTAGTTTCCGACATTTCTGAACCAACGTCAACTACAGCAGTCTCTTCCATCACAGCTACTCCTTCAATCTCTAATCCATCTCCTTCATTGGATACACTCACAATGACACAAACTGCAGCTGCGACATTGACAACCGCTGACGCAGGTCCAGCTTATTCCGCTACCAATGAAGTGGCCGTGACCATTCCTTCACCAAGCCAACCCATATCACAAGAAATTGCAAATAATGCTTGTCCTCCATCGTTGTCTACCTCACAGAGTGTAAACGAATCCAATGAGACTATACGGACTGATCTGTCCTCCGGGCCTCCGCTTGATACAGCGAATGCCCCAGCACGATCATGGTGGAGCTATATGGGATGGAGTTCCTCTCAATCTAATGTCACTCATATGGAGATCTTTGACTCCGAATTGCGGACCGAAAGTCATGAAGACCCCACGTCAAACTCGAACATAGCTCAAGCTCAGCCCGATCCTCTTCCCGAACGTTGCGCTTCTGCTCCCCCAGTCATGGAACCTTCCAATAGTAGTTCGGAACCTCTAGAGGCCGAAACAAATTCTCTTTCGGATCCCCAATCGACATCGACTGCACAACCTCAAACAGAAACCCAGGCCTACGTGAAGGCCCCATCGATATTCTCTCTCGACGTCGCTCGCGCTGCTGGGTCATGGTTCAACCCGTGGGCGTGGTATGGCTATGGTGTTGTTGAACCTTCATCATTGGACACAGTCGGACCTGTCGCTATCAATGGTGGGCCTGAGGAAAGCGTATCAGATGATGGTAGTGGAAATAGAGGCAGTATAGATGACAAGGCGAGCATGATGGAGATGACGGAGTCGGAAAAAATTAAAGAGGCCGCTCTTGCAAGAGATAGACCATCAGGCGCTTCATCTTCCATTGCATCTGCGGCGACTCAAGAAGGCAATGCTTCCACAGGTCAAATTGATTCATCAACAGTAGGTTTAGAAAGAGAAACCCAAGTGACTACCCCAAGTGTCAATCCCATCAACCCTATCGCCGATTCTGCCTCATATATGGCGTCTGGATGGGCTTCATTCTTCTCACTGAGTAGAGGTAGAGGCCTAATTACAAAGAATCTAGACGACACTGTCCCGGAAATAGAAGGGTTAAAAGATGAAGTGAAGAGGGACGAAAATGGGATGGAGATAATGGAATTGACTGACGATGAGGCCGGCAGTGTGCACGTAAGTTTGCAGCAACCAGAGCGGGAGTTGGAGAAGGCTGTTACAAAGGTGCCTGCAAGTAGTGCGCTCATCCTTATGCGAGCGCTAGCAGGTCATGACTTAAAGCAGCAGAAAACAATTGAGGCGCTGAAGGACGAGAAAAGCCAATTAGAGCAGGATACCACCAACACGAACAGCAACCTTCCTCGTATCCCGCCCTCTCCTAATAATTCTTCAAAGTATAACGCCGATGCTCTTGGTGCCGATTCTGTTCCTAGCTCCCCCACGAAAGTCCACAGTTCAAGGCCCGGAAGAGCCTCGTCTGTGAGCACGACGCAAACAAGCACGAGCTCAATTGGCACTAAACCTGCACCGCCGTTGACAATCTCCGACGACCTCAAAGCTTCGGTCGTTGCTGCAAAGAAGGGAAAACGAGCTGGTGTATCACCTGCTGGTCCGTCTTCCTTACCCAAAGATGGGTTTTCTACACCTCCAGGAACAGATGGTCCCAAGAAAGAGAAAGAAAAGGAGAAATCGAAAGCCGTTATCAAGTCTGGTACTAACACACCTGCCCCTCCGCCTCCGCCTCCAAACCTCGTGCTCCCAGCATGGGAGGATACATTCTACACTCCTCCGCGTATTTGGGTTCCAGAACAATATCTTCCAACCACCAATAACGCTACAGGAGGTTTGGGGACTACGATTGGAAAAACGATGCGATACATGAGTGGTATGCTCTTAGGTGCAGATAGTGGCTATACCTCTGGTGGAGAGAGTAATCGACTTGGAGCAGGCGCAAGCGCAACCAAACGACGTTCACGTAGAGGAAGTTCGAGGCGGAGGAGCATATCAGGAGAAAATGCAATACCTGGCGGAAATGGTGTTGGGAGTGAGGCTGAGTTGATTGCGAGAGAGCGGGAAAAGTTGCGGGAACTATTAAACTGGGGACACAACTTGCCGAGGGCTTGGGAAGTTATTGAAAAGGCCATTGAAACCCGAAGAAAGTCTGTGTCGGAGAAGAAAGGGAAGGCAAAGGCGATGACCGAGCAGGAGGGATCTCACAAAGATGTGACGAGAGGCTGTAAGAATGTAGTGGTCATTGGAATTCATGGATGGTTCCCTGGTATGTGGATTTTCCTTATTATTCTTCACTGCACTGCTAATCTTTCATCACAGGTGCAGTCATGCGGTCAATGCTTGGAGAGGTGAGTGAGGCAGGTTTACTTGTTGTGCTGTGTTCATACGCCGCTGGCGTCTACATCATCGAAACTTATCTGCACCCCCTTCCCTTGTCACACTTACTGACGCCACAATTTCATCGCATTTCATCTTTCGATGCTGCGTTCTAATGTTCGAAAAAAATCCAGAGACGTCGGTCAGATTCTTGATCTAAATCATTAGTTTGGCATTGAGCTCAGGCGGTTGAGTACGGTTCGTCTGACAAAATCCTGGCGTTACCTCGGACATGATTACTTTGATCTGATATTGATGCCTCCATCTGGCTTCCTTCCACCTATCTTTCTCTTTCCAGTTTTCGCGCGATCATCACTTTTCTGACAATGGTTCTGTACAGCCCACCGGAACTAGTACTAAGTTCGTCAACATGATGGAGCAGGCACTTGCAGAATTTCAATCAACCCACGGATTGAAGTTTGACAAGGTCACCAAGATACCTCTCGAGGGTGAAGGAACAATTGATCGAAGGGTTGAAAAGTACGTAGCCTGCTATGTTTTGTTCCCCTGAATTGAATTATAAAGGACAGGCTCTACGAAAATCTAATGTCCAATCGATCGTGGGTGGATGACATTCACAATGCAGATGTCATCTTCGTCGCCACGCATTCGCAGGGTTCGGTTGTTTCAACGCATTTAATTGACCGCCTTATTCGTGACCGCCATATACGGACAGCCAAGAATGCAGCATCAGAGCCTATCTCAGATCTAGGAATCAATATGGTCCCTCTATTTCCTCAGAGAGTTTGCTGTCTTTGCCTTTGTGGTATCCATTTGGGTCCTCTACGGTATCTCAGTTCGAGTTCTCTTCTGCAACCGTATATCCAGGTTTGTTAACTTTGCTTCGTAATCATCTAAACGCTGATTATCTCCAGTACTTTGAATCTGCTGCTGCACGAGAACTCTTTGAATTTCAGGTATGTGCTCAAAATCAGATTACATGCATAGCTTACCTCATTTTGGTAGAATACCGAAAGTGATGTTTCCAAGGCATATGTTCAAGCACTGCGAAATGTACTTCACAATGAGGTGAGATATATAACACGTCCGGCTGCTCAGCCCTGATGAAAATATGTCAGATCAAGATGGTTTATGTCGCCTCCTTGAATGATCAAGTCGTTCCGATATACTCTGGCTTGTTCACTACTGCCTGTCATCCGTTGATTCTGCGAGCTCTTTACATTGATGGCGACGCTTACCAGTGAGTATTATTGATCGGCGGAAATTTGTGCCTTGAAATGACCTAGTGTTTTTGTAGCTCTTCGGATTTTTTAACAAATTTGCTTGTTCTACTACTTCGCGTTCTAAACTGTGGCTTATCCGATAGTGGGCTGCTGGCTCATCTGTCCGAAGCTACAGCCGGCTCTTTGAGTGGAATTGGACATTCCACAGCTTACGAAGAATTATCCACATTTTCGTACGTCGCCCACTTATATGTTTTATCGAAAATTAATCATCCTTTTATAAGACTGGCGGTGGATTACCTTTTCCTTACTAACAATGGCTTAGAGGATCATCCAGAGCTCACTGTAGAATATTTCAACGCATCCAACGAAATGAACGACTACGAGGTTTGTTGCGATTCCTATATGATTCAAGTTTTCTCAATGGTCGTCTGGTTTACAGATTCCGTGGGCTCTCCGCGATTTAATTGCAGACGAGAAAGTGACTCATCATTTCTCGAGCGAGATAACACAACTTCGTGATGCTTTTCGCGAGTGGCATCCCAAAACGACTATTCTACGAGATATCAAACGTAAATTACAACCAATACAAAGGCTGCCTACTACCTCCACCCCAGGTACGGCAAATAATACGAGCAAGCTTTAGGGGATTCTATGTTACTTGGCGATCTAATTTGGTTATGTTTTTTGCTCATTGTTGCGTCTCGGATTTCATGCTCCGCGCGAAAGTATCACATGTACAATATCAAACCATTCTCAATGTATTTTACAACATGCATATATATGTACACGAATCAAAATCTGCAATTGGACATAGAATTATACAACACTCTTTCGTGTGTATAGATTATACAAAGAGGTCGGAATTCAACGGTATTCAGCACCACAGTCACCTATGGTAGTTATAATGTGACGACCACTTGAACGATTTAGTACAACCTCCAGCGCTGCCTTGTCGTTGTCATCGAGCCGGAAATCATTGACTCGCCGATTATCGTCAAGATGCTCAGAGATACCTAGTCGCGTACCTTGAATAGGAATTAGTATGGCCTCGATGATATAAGGGAAAGAGATGAATACCTATAATCACTGCGCCTACAAAGGAATGATCGAGAACCCAACGGGTTGCGATATTGGAAACGCTCAATCCGTAACTGTCGCCAATGTTCTTCAGCACAACGAGAAGGTCTTGAAACAATTGCCAGTCACCCCACGCCCCAACGATTATATCTAGATACTACGCATTCCTTCAGACTCATTTGCATTGAAGACGTGGGATGTGTTCACCTTCCGTTGGGACGGTGTCAATTTGTTGGAGTAACGGTCAGGCATGGGTTTGTTTAGCCAAATATCTGATAAGAAGCCTCCACACTACGGAAGAATAGGTCAGGACATTGGAGGAGGCGTAGTTCACAAACGAGCCCTCACGAGAACACCATAGCATAGGAGTCGAATGCCATGCTTCTCACAAACGTCGGCCATGCCATGGAGGGGACGCGTGTCTATTAATGAGAACTAACTAAAATTGTCAGAAGAACAAAGGCGAAATCGTATCTGAAGGCACCTGAACTTGGTTAGACGATATAACACCCGGGCCAAGTTGCGTGCAGATCTCATCAGTTCTAATCGAATCGAAGTTGCAGAGTCCGAGCGCAGAAATCAACCCATCCGCTTGGAGACCTTCAAGTATTTCGAGCGCTCTGAGATACCCCTTATCCGAATAATCCTGCCAATGGAACTGTGTGTGGGCTAATCAACATTTCGTGCATTGGAGCAATAATTGCTTAAGCAACTCACCTGCAAAAGGTCAATGCATTCCGTTTGCATCCGTTCCATTCTTTCTTTGACAGCAGCCTCTACCAATTCTTGGGAGAGCTCAATGTTGGTGAAGACACACCATTTCGTAGCACCAAATACGTGCTGATCGGGTGGTAACGAACGCCGAAATTGGCCCTGGTTGGGTCGGATTATTGGTAAGTTCAAGCCACCGCAAGTTAGTATTGATTACCACTCACAAAGATGATTTCTGCACTACCGTAGTGGTCCGCTAATCGTATTCCAGATGAGTAAAACGAAGATTGCATTGCAATGCGCTAGTGCCTATGGCACCGTCTTACCCTGATGATTTGTCCCAATGAGATCGTGAGACAGGGATAGCCGGAAAACTGTGGTAACTCACCATGTCTAGGAATACAGTAAATAAGTAATGATGTTAGTTGACTAGTAATAAACACATACCAAATGCAGTGTACCCTATACCTACGTGTCTGGCCATTGCTTCCCGAATACGAGGAAGCGGTGCCGTCCCCCAAGCATTGCTTGAGAGCTGCCAAAGTCCTGACCACACACGAGGTAGGAGAGAGGAGCCCAGCTGGAAGGATTCTGAACCGCTAAAATCTGAAGACATTCGAAAATAGAATGAGAAAAGGTGGGACGAATATGTGTAGCGAGGATGTTGGTTAGTAAACTTATATGAATCAATAAACGAACCATCAATTAGAGGAAAGGCCCAGCTCGAGAATTCTTTAAATTGAACCGCTCAATGAACCGTAACCCGTCATGAAACGCTGATCGAAGATTGCCTTGGGAGTCTGAGAAATTCGTGCTTAGATCATAAGCGACGATTTCTACTGTTCGTCCAAAATTGTGGTATTGGGTTTTCTGAGCAGATGATGATGAAGGATTCAGCATTGAAGTCTATCAGTTGTATATGATCCTAGCGGAGAAGCTCAAGATTCACTCGGAGACTGAAGATCATATAAATGCTTCATCCAAGTTTATCCATCTCGGACCCTCTCTAGATCTTCGAAAATGCCTGCTCCCGAAGTTACCGTCACCTCGAATTATCCTCATCCCATTGTAAAGCATGTGTCAGTGATCATTCTCTGATTCGATAATAAGGTTGAACAGGCTGGGTAAAACTTAACTTTCGACTTCCAGGAACCTCATGGTCGACACTTACCTCGCGAACGCAACGGTAGAAGAGTCAGTCAAATAACTCTGCTTCGTTCTTGTCCCTTACCTTGGTTATAGTTTGCGTTGTGCAGTCCGAGGATTGCTCGCTTCGGGAACATCCGGAACAGCGTCACAATTTTCAGCCGCCGCTCGAAAACATTTATGTGAAAGCGGAGCGTTGCTAGCACCGAGACCTGAATCCCTCTTTGATAAGGATGTTGGGAGCGGAGAGATTATTCCGACTGACACTTTGAAGGAGGTCATGGCTCGTGCGAGGACAGTGTACGGGGTAGGTATGGGTTTTGCCAGCCTAGAAATTTTGATACCTATCGTGGAAGCGACCCGTGGCGCGAAATGGAAAAGAGATGGATCCACTGAAGAGATCTTGACCGAAGTAGACGCTGACATTGTGCAAGCTATACAAGTGAGTCCATATCTCTCTTTCGGTGACATAGATTAAATTTACTCCCATCGCCTCGTAGAGCTGCAAGGAAGAGCTTGGGTCCGATCGCCTAAAAGAGCGCGGTGCAGCCAGGCAGATCGTCAGCAAGCTCCAATATGCAATTCAGAATTGTTCTTTGGAAGAATCGCTGACGTTCGAGAAAGCTGCACACAGCATTCAACACTGGAAATTTTGAGTGCTTCTCGAAGCATCATGGGGTAATTATTTGAGTTAGAAGACATAGCAACATAGAATGATTCTCCAGATTGAAGTAGCAAAAAAAACGCGGTCATTGCGTTGCAGAAGCTCAGCGTGTAGAAAGTGTCCGAACTTGCCTGAACGTA
Organism: Lentinula aff. lateritia; assembly: GCA_027886305.1. Classification (NCBI taxonomy): domain Eukaryota; kingdom Fungi; phylum Basidiomycota; class Agaricomycetes; order Agaricales; family Omphalotaceae; genus Lentinula; species Lentinula aff. lateritia. The sequence goes on from MU795045.1 coordinate 24,432, forward strand.
TGTAGTTCAATCGAGCATATATGAACGTATTGGAATGCAATCACGAATTGCAGTGGATAGGGCATTGTCAATTATTGAAAGGCATGACGAGTTTAAGTTACTGTAATGTCCACATAGTCAACCAGCTCAACGTCAACGATTGGGAGGTATTTGATTGACGCTAGAGGTACCAGCGCTTGACCGTAGTCTTTCAGCAAGGCTGCTTTCTCTTGTACGCCGTCCTCCATCATACAGACGTCCTCTGGGAGACGAATCATCTCCGAACCAACTGAGGGCCCTTTGGCGTTGGAATGAGCTTGGAGTTGAGCCATCCCTCTCAAGATCGTGTGTCGGATGTTCTCTAGGAGGAGTGTGAACTAGAAGAAGAGGCTTTAAGAAATGATCGTAAGATGTACAAATTAGTGTCATGGATGAGGAATACACCTACTTGAGCAGGTGAGAGGCCCATGACACTAATGGCGCTGTGCTTGTGATGCAACGAGGGAAGATCACTGATACGGTCCGGAAGAACCAGTGTTGCCCTTCTTCTCCGCCCTAATGATCCCGGGCTCACGTTTGAGGCAAGATGTTCAGCATGGACAGAACCTGCTCGATCAAAGTTTTCATCATCTGGTTGTTCAGTTCTAGGACTTTCGAATCCATTGTCGTTACTCTGGGACGACCATGCGATGATAAAAACTCCGGCAAAAGTCGCAGCACAGCCATACAAGAAGGTCACGATTTGGTGAAAGCTTGCTTTCTTGAAATCTCCATACAAAATAGCGGATCCAATGATTGCTGATAGATTGAACAAGACGAACTGAATGGGGATGACGATCTAGAAAGTGAGATGAGCCGGAATGGCATTGGAAGATGGATACTGGATAAATGGCACCTTGCTGTCAAATCTCATGAGTGCCCGATTCAGATAACGAATTTGACCCACTCCTGTTAGCACAAGACACTATGAAATGGTATGTGCGGTTTGCAAAGCGGACTTGGGGATAGCCCTTACCAAGATAACAGGATATGTGATCACACTAGTGAAAACTTGGGACCACTGCATTGTCAAAAGAGTAGATACAGCCTTCGTAGAGAGGACGGTAAAGCCACCTATAGAGTTGATTAGGTATAATCGGACGCAAAGTTCAAATCTATAAGCTTACCGAAAAGGGCACATAGGCCAATATCTACAAGGGCGTGTCGTTGTCCATAAGAGGTTTGCGATAGAGATGCGAGAATAATCGCCCCCAAAGTGTAGATACATGCGTAAACGATGAATGGCGTTTGGGATATCGCGTGTACAAGAGCTTCAGGATCGAGTCTTCCGTCTGAAGCGTTAGAGGAAAGCACGACAGTCACTGCGCCAATGATTGCTATGATCACACCAAGAACATCACGCTGGAATGACGATAAGTACCGTTTGACATGTAAACGCAGTGAATCACCTTCCGAAAGCGTTCGCCTAGGATCAGTGGAGAAAACAGACAGTTAGCCACGAGGGCAAACTACGGGATGTTGATCCAAACGTGTCCGGAACAACAAAATCGAGGCTCACAGTGCCTAGAGGCGCGACAACAGAGGCTGGTGCCCATGCATATGAAAGAAAATTCCCTTTTCGTAAACAGTGAGGATAATGCATACACAATAGTGAGCAGAAAGGTACCCATTTCTCCAACATTCATCAGAAGAAAACCGCTCCACCATAACTTTGATTTGAGGTAATCGCTCTCGTTTCCGGTCTTAACATCAGCACCATCCTTCGATACGATGCTATCTTCGACAGTTGTAGGCCTTGATCTGTTCTGGGTACTGCTTGAATATACTATGTCTACCGGTAGAACTATCGGGTGAGGTTTCGAGCGTGATGTAGCAGGAAAGATGCGGGACACGGGCTTGCTCTTCATAGATCGTGCAGGTGATTCCAATGCTCCGTAATCTCCAGAAAACTGTTGAGTACGAGGAAAGGGTAATAGTGATTCTCCTTCGAATTCCCGGCCATAATTTGATTCGACAATATGGTCTGCAGGCTCATCAACAGACGAGTCATTCCCTTCCTCGCCTTCGTCTACAGTTGATACCGCTCTTCTCTCCGTTGGTGACTTATGGTTCCCGTTCGATCCATCAAAAGTCGAGTTCTTTTCTGCATCCAACCGTTTGTGGGCCAATTTTTGTAGGTTCAAGGCCAAGGATATTAAGACATTCCCTGCTACTGCTACACTGATTCCGATGACAGTGCCAGTGGTAAGTTCGGGTATATTGTCGCGTTGTATGGAAATGGAGGCTGGATGGATTGTGAGTTATATGAAAGAGTATAGTCGAGAATTTTGCGAGGTAAGCCTTACTACGGTAGTAGTCATATAGAGACATTATTGTTCAGATGGAGATAAATGATAAATAAAGCATTCACGGATCCAGACGGCCTGGAATTATATGCAAGCTTTATCTTTCGGGAATTTGCCTAGGAGGCTAATTACAGTCTGCAGTGGACGTGAAGGTGAAAGTTGCTACTTTGCCGGACCGAATGTTGCCTTACGTACAAAATTACTTCTCCGCGTTCACTTCCATCAGCACGTAAACGTTGACAACAGTATGCGCGTCGCACATACAAGTCATGCGCTGCCAGCGTTCCCCGTCTACTCTTCGGCATTTCTGTCTCAGACCGAACTCGTAGTTGGTGGCGGTGGAGGAGCAACCAAGAGCGGAATCAAAAATAAACTGGTGACGCTTTTCCCTGCATTGTTTCCCCAGATAACAAGTTCATGAAAACACGCAGAAATTATTCAAGGTTGCAAAGGATCGCTCTGCAGAACAATTGGATGAGTTGGAACTTGCCATTGGAGAAGATGCTCCAATGAGTATGGCAACTGACGTATGATGCTTTTTACCCCTAGTACTCCCCTTTCGCTCAAGCCTCTGTGCTAAACAGGGAACGACTGTCGTGTGCGGTGTCAACAGTGCACCAGAGCTTTTGGAAAAGGGCGAAAATGAGAATTGTCGTGTTTTCAAGGTAGACAACGGAAAGTGGGTTTGGCACTTATTACCCGTCTTCACCTAACTCAATGTATTGGAAGACTTTCCTTCCTTCGTACCCAAGGGACGCTGTCAGTAAAACCCGATGATTTGGACTACCAGGTTTGCGTCTGCGGCTTTGTAGTACGGAATAATTGATAAATGGAATTCTCCTCAGAAAGTAACAGTACTATCTCCCGATGGCTACTTGCTAGCAGTTGCTGGACCGAACGATGTGAGTTACCCGACTCCTTGATTATTGTTCAAGTGCTGAGTATCTGCTTGTAGCTTTCGCTTTTGTTATATCCGTCTTTGATGCCAGCTGCACAGTCTCTCAAAGTAGACAAGGAAATTTACGATGCCACTTTCACGAAGTCGACGGTAGGCCTCCTTAACTGTCTCCTTATGTTACCTCTAAACTTTGCTCATAGCTCATTGTTGCTACTACAGCAGAGCTTCGAGTGTACACCTTACCCGAAACCAAATCAGCTTCGCCTATTCAGTCAAAGAAGAAAGGAAAGCAAAAAGTATCGACTTCATTACCTTCACTCGTTTGCGAACGCGTTGTCGACATCCCTTCATCTCTCGGTGGGCCCTCTGGGAGCTCATTTCGAGCAGCCAGGTACGTTATACTTTTCTCCATCTCCTCACCATTATACGATGGTTCCTTAGGATTCACCCAACACTTGGCACTATCCTTTATACTGTGGCGAACACGATACCTAATCGAAGCCGTGGAAAATCTACTGCAAGGCAAGCTCATGTGTTGAAATGGAATACAGAGAACTGGACGGTGGACAAGATAAGGAAGGTTGGAGATAGGGGTATAACTTGTTTTTCTATCAGGTATGGTTACTTGAATCTGGAACCGATATATGGGCTCACGGATTCATAGCCCTGATGGAAATTTACTTGGGTATGGGTCCTCTGACCTTAGTGTCGGTTTATTAGATGCTGCAACTCTCAATGTTTGTGTGTTCTAGAACAATTCAATTGCATACATAGCTAATCTGAATTCTAGCCTGTCTCTACAATCTTGAAAGCCCATGAGTTTCCTCCAACAACACTTGCATTCAATACAGATTCCAGTGTTTTGGTGTCCGGAAGCGCGGACAATTCGATGCGAGTGATAAACCTCCCAGATCAAGTCAGAGGATCCAGTAAGCCTCCTGCTCTCTTTCATGAGACTTTGACTTACCGTCGCGATGTATAGATTGGAGTTTCTTTATGCTCATCATCCTTACGCTCATCGTCCTCATTCTGGCATATACATCTCAAAGATACAGCAACACACTCGGGTGGTAGAAGACAAGTGTATCATTATGAATAAACGTATATTTATTGTATTCTTTCGCATTAAGTCTTCAGTTTTGGAGAATCTGTTTATTCTATACTATTATGCGCTATGTACACTACACTACACTACATGGAATAACATATCCTAATCGTAGTCGTCTGTCTCGACTAATTTACGCTTCATTTCATTGTTTACACCTTCATTCAGTGACGTTTGAACCTCTTCCATACCGTCACTGTCGTCGTCTCCGCCCGCAAATAGACCGTCCTCCTCTTCGCCAGCGTCGCTACCATTCTCTCCGCCCATCCTTGTATCTGCGTCGGCCTCCGAAGGCATGTGTATAGCGCTGATTGGGAACGGCGCTTCCTGAGCAGATTCCGGAGGAACAGACTGATTTGTAGAAGATCTAGCGTAATTAGGTATCGTCGCTGGTTCCATTTCCTCCTCCTCCTCTTCTTCGGATTCAGATTCTTCTATCTCCTCTATTTCCTCGTCGTATATCTTTACTCCGGGAGGTGCTTTGTTGGGTATTAGATCGAAGTCGAGAGATGTAAGACAGTCGGAAGACTGAGGAAGGCGAACACCAAACACTTCAGGGACTGAGGGTAGAGGAATCGCATTCGTTTGGGTAGCTAACGACGATATGTACTATCCAAAGATTCGTTGACACGTCCCACAATTTGGAAGTGACTAACCTCGGAAGGAACTCTACCACCAAATTCCCAGCCTACTCGCGCCTGGACAGCTAGTATAACATCGTCTATATCGAGTTTATCTTGCCGACCTGCATGGTCTGCGTAGACTTTCGCGTCGGTTAAGACTTGCTGCGCGTATCTGCTAGAGAATTCGAGAAGCTGATGTAACACGCCTGGCTGAGCGTCCTGCACAGAGGGAGTGGAAGAGAGAATGAGAGCAATTGCCCTGGCTGTTGGAGGAAGATTGTCTGCCGGGCGGAACGTAGTGGTCATGACTGACCAGGGAGCGGCGCTAATCGAACATCGGACGGTCCTCCCCGAAAATTCGGATCATTCAGGGTCTCTTACTTATCAGATAACGTGCCCATAAACAAGCCGCGACGGCAAGCAGCGGCAAGCTTACGAAAGTGCGAATTGGTCCATATTGTCGTCACCAATCGGCTTTCTTCTCATCCACCATGTTTCGCTCAGCCATTTCTCGAACTGCTAGTCTTTCTGCCTCCTTCACTTGTCAGAAAGTGTCCGCTGTAACTCTCAGACCTGTGTTGAGACGTGGATATCACGAAAAAGTGATCTCACATTATGAAAAGCCTAGAAACGTAGGTTCTAGCCACTGCATCTGGTCTGGACCCACTTATCTGATAACTTTTTTATTTTATAGGTAGGATCGCTACCCAAAAACGATATCAATGTCGGTACTGGCCTTGTTGGTGCACCTGCGTATGTCGTTGAAACCTCTGTTAAGGCCTCGCCACTTATTCTTCATCCTTTGTCTTCCAGCTGCGGCGATGTCATGAAACTCCAGATTCGTGTTGACGAAAATGGTATAATATCTGATGTCAAGTTCAAGACGTTTGGTTGCGGGAGCGCTATCGCCTCTAGCTCATACATGACAGAGCGTGTCAAGGGGCTTTCATTGGAGGAGGCTGGTAAAATCAAAAACACAGAAATTGCTAAGGAGCTCTGCCTTCCCCCTGTGAAGCTTCACTGTTCCAGTGTGTCCATTCTCTTATGTGCTCGGTCATGTTTTAACCTTTATACCCTACAGTGCTCGCTGAGGATGCTATCCGCTCAGCCATCCGGGATTACAAGTCCAAGCGGAATAGCATGACTAATCCCAAACAAAAAGGTTTCATTGATGTTTCGCAGAGTGTAGTCACTGGTGAAACGGTAGCCACTGCACACCCTGGCCAAGCGTAATCTGTCCCGTCAGCCAAACGTTCATCATCGCTGTGCGCCTTTACGCCTTTACCTTATTACACTCTTTAGCACTCTTTTCAATTCTCAGCATCTTGGAGTACCAGTATACTGTGTTCGTTAATTGTAGTGGTGTCTTCCTATCTCAATGTATCAATGTATTATAACCAGTAAGTTCATAGCTTTGTCAAAAAATTCGATTTGCCAAAGTCGGCTCCTTGTGAGAGTATTTCAAAGATTATAAAGCGAACGATTCGCGGTGATCATGATCAGATCTTCCATGTACATTGACTGGGCACAAGCTGGTTCTTGATACTCAAACAGCAAATGGCGACTGAATATTCCAGCATCCATCTTCCGGTGGAGGTCTGGAGCTATATTTTTCTTCACCTCGATCTCAACTGCCTGCGGAACTCTGCCTTGACGTGCTCTTCCTTTCGCTGGCTTGCTCGTCGCTACATGTATTCCCGCCTTACCATTGTCTGCGAGTATTCCTGGGAAGCTTTCATATACTCGTTCAAGACTTCCCAGAGGCGGGGGCTCGTGGACGCGCTTGAACGTCTTCGTTTCGTGGCATCTCCAGATATAGCACCCCTCATTCGAACATGTTCTATACAATTTCAAACGTGGCCTGATCCTCCGTTCGAGTCAGTTTTAAACTTCCTATGCGACCACCTGCATCTTCTAGTCCATCTACAACACCTGGAATTCCACAATATCCTTCTTACTCCGCGACGAGCATCAGATATATCTGGCCTACCGTCTTTGAAGCATCTACTCTTCAAAGAATGTACATTGCAGATCGGAGATGCTCGCTCCAAAATCTCTACTAGATCCTTGACGATTTCGAGTGACAATGACGCTGTATACAATCCCGACCAATCACCCCGTTGGCTCGCTCTAGTGGAACCAGAAAAGCTCTTGGAACTCAAATTGATTACATCGAGAGCTACTCTGGAAGCTCTGTCAGAGCTTACGAACACAGATATAATTCTTCCTCGCCTCAGAAGCCTTCATCTCAATCGGGACAAGAAAATCATGCACTGTCCTGTACTCTCCGGCGTCGTGAACAAGTGTCCTTCTCTTCTACACCTACATCTTCTACGTAAACCAGAACCAGAGAGGTCCCCAGAGGGAACCATACTACCTGAGGACTTTTGTTGTTCCTTCCACGGCCTCTCCCTCTACGATGGCCCTCATTTCCTTATCTCGTCGTTTCAAGAAGAGCAGCTGAAAGGTTTGCGTCGGGTTCGACTGTTCGGAGACAGGTGGGACGGGACCTGCGATATGATTGGTATACGCGACGATCTCAGGCATCTGCACCGTGGCGCTCCCGATCTCGAATCCATGCATCTACGGGCCTTCCATACTTCGGAGGTTTGTACCATGATCGCAAACCTTTTTCCACGGTTACAGTCTCTAGCATTCTCCTTGCCTACACAGACCAGTGCGGAAGATCCGATGCTAGCATTAACGCGCGAGGTACGCATTCCTATGAGTGATGTTGTTTTTTTTTCATATACCTTTACATACCCAGCCCTTCCTGGATTCCCTGATTAGGATGACTCTGCCTTCGAATTTGAAGAACCTCGTCGTCTTCGGGATGATATTCTCGGACTCGACGGAAGGGAGCCATGTAATAGAGGCTCTGGCTAGTAAATATGACTCGTTACAGCACATCTACCTCTACTTTCCTCAGGATTTCTGGATGACATGGTCTAAGATTCCTGCAATGGAGTTGTGCACCTCCAAAGCCACGATGCTCCGCAAGGGCATCTCTATTTGTAGACAATTGGAAGTTCCATCGGATTGGTTTTGAATATTTTTTGTAGGGCGGATTGTATGTGTACGTATTTTGGGAATCGTTAAGGTTCCAAACATGCTTTTTCTTGGTTGTAAAATGTACTGTACAAATACTTAGGAGGACAATCTAATATGTATAGGTTATTGAGCCAACAAGCAAAGGTGGTATGTTATACTACGTCCAGGACCAGAGTACACTTGTATGGTATCCGAGCTCGGGTCGCGGGATGGATAATAAAACGTTCGAAGATTGTGTACGATAACAAAATGCATTTCATGTATCATATGAATAAAAGGGATTCAAGTGCCGAACAACAAGGTGAAAAAGAATCATCAATGGCGTGCGCGAATGTCCACCATAAAGTGCGAGCTGAGACCGTGAAACGAGTAAGATACAATAAGGAAGAAATGGCACTTATCGCGGTCCTGCGCAGATAATATCCCATTAGTGACGCATAGGACTGCCGGGATCTAGAGGAGGCTCCTGAACCGTCGGTGTTGCAGCTTTTGCTAGCGGACTGCTAAAACCCACGGCACCTCTTCCTCCCCCACGCCCACGATTGTGACGTCTACCAAGGAGCGTAGCCGCATCCATGTCTAACTCGAACCCTGGAGAACCTGGCTTCCGATTTCGTGTACCGCCAGCGGCTTTGCGAGGCATTGTGGTAACCTGAGTTTCCGCCGGTTCATCATCCTCATCGTCCTCTTCATTGAGTCCCCCCAAGAATCCTCTAGCTCCCGCACCACCCCGACCATTATACTTGCGACGCCTAGCGCCTTCCTCTTCCATTCGATGCACTGCGTAAGTGATGTCAAATGCTTCTTTGAGCGTAGCAATCCCAGGACTACGTCCTTCAGCACGACCTCCACGAGCAGCAGAAAGCAGTGGAGAATCCAAGGGTGCGTTGGCGGTAGGGAGATTGCTATAGATGAACGGCGTCGGGGGAGGAGGCGGAGCGGGGGCGGCGTTGACCCAAGGATGCGCAAGAAATTCGTCGATAGTAAATCGTTGAGCGGGATCAACGCACAATAGGTGTGTAATAAGATCTTTGGCTAAATTGTCGCGAAAAAAATAGAACTAAAATCAGCCTTTGAGTCGAAGGGACGAGTGAATCTTACCATTAGCGCTAATGTCATCCCACCATGGACTGAGGAAGGTATAATATCCACGAGCAACTTTTTCCGTCAAGACGTTTATACTTTCATCGTAGAAGGGAGGAAAGCCACACAACAATGTGTAAAGCACACATCCTAAAGCCCACATATCAACGCTTTTACTATACCGTTCGTCCTTGACAATTTCAGGAGCGGTATAACCAACCGTCCCGCATGGCGTCATTGTCTCTTCGTTCCACACGACTTTGCTTAGGCCAAAGTCAGCAATCTTCACACGGCCTATACCACCACCACCCACTCCTGGGGTAAATTCACCCTCATCTTCCTTCTCTTCATCATAAGGACGATGTATCTGGGTCTTGGAGGGAACAACAGGGATGCGTTCGAAGAGAATGTTTTCAGGTTTGATGTCGCGATGGACGACGCCACGTTCCTCATGTAGATACCGAATTCCTTGTGCAACTTGAATGATGACATGACGGGATAAGTTTTCCGAAAAATATGTGAGCTTCACGATTTGATGGAAGAGTTCCCCACCCTCCATTACTAAAGATTCTGTTAAATTCGATGAACAAGGAGCGATCATATATTTACATTCTAACACAAGAAAATAATGCTCTTGAGATTCCGAGAATGATATGAGTTTGACTATTGAAGGATGGTGTGTGCCTCGCATAATTTGAACCTCTGGAGTTTGAAGGAACTTAGTAAATGGTCTATGTGGACTATTACTGAGGAACACACCTTTCAAGATATTTGTACGCTATGACAATTAAAACAAAAGTTAGGCCTAGTCGTCGTAATCACGGTATAAAAAGCAAATGGTAAAAAGCACCTCTGTTACGCGCGGCTTTTTCTTAAATTTTGAATTGAGGTGTTTGTCTCCATCCTAGCGCGCGCGCAGCAGGAAGATAAAATAGTTTGATGAAGTCAGTGGAGTGAAGGTATGACATAGAGGTAAGAGCTTGATCTGTAAAAATCACTAACCTGGTTGGCGTTTAGTTCGTATTTACGGACTACCTTGACTATAATAGAGCCATTAGTATGATATTAATGAAATAGCGGGGGTAGGAGCACACCAGCAACTTTTTGACCGGTTTTGAGGTCTAGAGCCTTGTACACATTAGAGAAAGCACCGCTGCAAGGGAAGGTCAACAATTTGACAAGATCAAAGAATTCACGGGACATACTCTCCCATTTTCTCCAACAGCTTGAAATTTTCTAAACCTTTATAAGAAGGCATCTGAGCTTTAGCTTCTCGTTCCTCTTTGACAATCTGCTCGGCAGCTTCTCTGTTGGCTGGTTGTTGATCCTGCTCTGGCGGATTGGGCGATTGATTTGTAGGCTGATTACGTGTGGGAGCCTGGTCAGATGGATGCGATTCGTCGCGATGTTGATTATTGTGATGCTTTCCATGTCGTATAAGGTCTACGATACAAAGGATCACGATATTGAAACTATGGGAGCAAGAAAAGAACAAAATTTCTTACTCTTGAAAGCGTCTACAACGCCCGCAGAAGGCATGGTGGTCGGAAGTTAAGAATGGTGTTGAGAGGAAATAGACATTATGTCAGTTTGGGGTCGAGAACGTCATGTTTGTCAGCAGTGGTGCATCGTCACCGCCATCAAAAAGTGTACGTAAGCTCCGCCCATGCATAGCAATGGCGCTGTGAACTTCTGCTGTGAAGGTCTCCGGAAAGGGCAAAAATAACCGTTCAACAGAGTGTTTGAATGTTGTAGCACGAATGGCGCATACATCTTCGTTCAGTGCAGGCTCAGTGTAATTGATATATTGATTTTATAGTGGCTCAATGGGGAGTTGCTCGGAATTCATGTTTTAACAGCGGCCAGCCTGCATATTCTCTCGAGCAGAAATTTTTCCTCTTTCGTGTCACCGTGTGGCTTCCATGGCTGGTTAGGCCTGTTAGGTCTCACTATGAGAGGCTTCTAGCTTGAGATGTTTTCACTCCTGTATCACTGATTATCTTGATAAACGGAACTGTGTATTTAGCAAGAAATAGCTTTCGATCCTTCAGTGAGAAAGATATAAACTTATATGCATGTTATCTTGCAAGTTCACAGCTCATGATGGAACGTAGCTTCAGTCAACGAAATGAATTCTCTAGTATCCGCGGGCACCCATGAATACAAGGTGGCAGGCAGAGAGAGCATCCGGACTTAGTAGGAAAACTTTGTGGTGAATCCCGCGAGGTCGCACTTGCATTGTACTAGTAGGTTGGGAAAAAAGTCTGTGATTTGCTGAATGTCATGCATCCAACGGAGGTGTTCAATTTATAGCAACACTGAAGTTATTCGCCTTGTTACATCTCCTAGGCTATAGGTATGCACTAAAGAATCCAAAGCAAATCACGGCATCTCAAAATCCACGGCATAAGATTCTGGGGTCATACGCATTGTTTATCTGATTTAACATACCGCATTTGTGAACTTCTGGTAATCCTCTAAGCCCATGATTGCCTCACGATAATCAACGTTTTAATATGTACCGCAAAGCCTACCCCGTGAATCGGCATTCAACTTGTATGTGACGTTCAGAATCACAGTTCAGTGATGAGCCAACAACTGAGTCTGATATGGAAACATTCAAGTGGCAAGGCCTCGTCGAATTAGAGGGAACTTGAAGTACACATGAAATGCTATAATATCTGATGAAATCTGAATGGAGTGGAAGCCGCCGAGGGAATGAATAGTATGTATGTACCTTGCACCCGGATTCGCAGCCACGTACATATTCGTAGTCACCATTTTTCCTTTCCATTTCAAAGATCTCATCAAATGTCAGCTTGGTATTGACACTACAATTATGTCAGGTTTACCGAAGCCTGACCGACATCGATGTATCGAATCAGTTAATGGGTCGTCGAACTGATTGAAAGAAGTTCTTCTTTGTCCTGCTTCGCGTTACAACATGGAGGCCAAAGCTGAGATTCATGCTAATTTAAGGCCCATTCAAGACAGTGGCGATGCAGACCTACAAAATCAAACAGGTCCAACGCTGTACAACACGACCAACAGTTGTACTCACCACGGTCGGATCCCGGCTGATGAAAAATCAGAAAAACCCATCCGATGATTCGCCTCATCTCAACCGTCGATTAGTACTTATTCTGTATGTATATCAGTACGAAATGACTGGATAACTTTGAATCTGATTTGCAATAACACTTGATTTTCCAGTCAGTCAAGCCACATCCACGTCTATGGCAGATATCCATATCAGTTTTCAAGAACATCTGATTGCATGTCCACTATCCGTTTGGAGGAAACTGCATTATGATAAGAATGAATAAGAAAACCGTAGAAACATCCGAACACGCACTGTCTCCTGTCCATCTCCCAGGTTTATCGGTACAAGTGCAAACCGCCCATAAAGTTGCGCTTTTGGACCAGTCGTGTGGACATATGTGAGATGATAACCTGTGAAATCAGTAACACACCACACAGTGGCGTATCTGGAGGGCGGATCCTGCCCACTTCTCAATTTCCTTGTAATTTCCAAGAGTTGTTCATGTGCCCTTACTCCAATTCCTGGTAATTCATCGCAGAGATGCTGAATTGGCACGCCACTCTCAACCGGGTTTATGACGTCGACCCATTATCGGACAACAGATGTTACAGACTGAACGCAGACTTCCTTCGAAGTATTACCGTTTGTAAATTCCATCACGTTGAACATCCCCGAAATACAAGAGACAGGCGCCGAAAAAAAATCAAAACGATCGTATGGCCAGAGCTATGCATATGCAAATCAAGGAATCCTATTAGGGTCAATCAGTCGTCTGTCGGCAGACATCGATGCCACATTCCACATACGTTGACGTACACCTCCTGCGCTACCGTATCTGTATCTTCCCAGTGGCAAACCATATCCGCACTTATAGTCCGACATTAACTTCGTGTGTTGCAAGGATTGAAACGCAACACGAACCGACCACCTTGTCCCAGATTCTCATTCACTTGTGTAAGCACAACATATTTACTAGATCAGCATTTCGGCAGTGGTTGAGCAGCTCGGTCACGAAGAATCAAAGCCAAGTGATGCTCACAATCCTTTTGGCTGAATTTCCAACATCCTGTCCTTCACTCTATCTCCAATCTCCTTCATCCATGACCTGACACGATCACGATCTTTTGGCTCCGGCCATACAGACGAGCTTAAAGAGGTAGATAGCAACTTCTTCATATAAGCTTTCAGCAACTCCGAATCGAAGCTTGGGCGAGGAGAGGAAACCTCTGAGCGTGGGGTAGGGGGAGATCGTAAGCCAGATGCATTTGCCATGAGGTTGTAAGGTACAAGTAAGGATAATGAGAGTAGAGTACAGATGAAATTCGTGAGGACCACCAAATGAAGTAACGAAAGAAACTAATGAGTAGGACTCGTTACTATCAGCGCGCATTCTCGTTGCACGTGAGTCAAGCGCCCGTCAAGGAAACGCGCAACTTGAACTTTAACTCTGCCCCGACTCTGCTTTCAACTGCTTCAGCCCGTTCGTAAACCAAATGTCCTCAGTGACGTTCCCTCATTCGGTCTCTGCTCCACAATCATCACATCAGGATGTATCGGAAAGTCAATACTTCTCTTCCCAGTTTGATGGCAGCTCGGGTTTTCAAATGAATCCGCTGTCATCTCACCCACCCAGGACGCCACGGGTCTCTGTCGTCTCGTCGCATGTGTATAACTCAAGCGCATATGAGAAAGATGAACTCTCGTCAGACCTTGGGGCAGAAAGTATTGACGAAGAGGATGATGAACGCATGAAGGAAGCTGAGCGCCGGATACGCCACGAGGAGGTATGGAGAGAGATTGTTCTTACCAGTAATGGGAGAGACAAAGCATTCGTACGCCAATCGTACCTTTATATTATCCTGAGTCTTGTCATCTCAATAACATATCAGAAAATCATTCAATACTCAATAAAAGTATATCTCCTATTTCACACTTCGGTGACCGGTAGTCGACTGTTGCGCAAATCATCCAAACAACACTGGGAGCAGGAGCTCGTAAAGCGACTGACTTCGGCCGTATCGGGTCTTTCATTTTCACGGTATGTGCCTATCACTGTCTATTCACAAGTGCTTGAAAGAGAAGTATATAATCAGGAAATGCCTTCTATTATTCAACTGGCTAACGCCTCTAACTACAATATTAGCACAGCAGGCAGTGCCTTTCTCCTCCGACAGCGCAGCTTCGACGAAATCACCAGTCCCACGGCCATTTCTGCATACGGTATTGAATTCTCCCCCTCCGGTATTACTCGAGCTAGTAAACGCCATTTCTGATGACCTGTATACCCTTTCGTTATTGGGAATCCTTGGTAAAAGGACCGGCGATAGAGCAGCACGATTATCAGATTGGTGTTGGTTTCTCGCAACTTTGGTAGGACTTGTAGAGAATGGTGTGGAGAGACAGATGAATGGAAACCTGCAGCATGAAGGTATGTTCGCGACCTCCGCACTTGGTGACCTCTGCCCATGATTCGCCCTGTAGCACAATCACGGCTTTATAAGGAATCACTTTCGGGAGCAACAGCTAAATCAAAGCCGACTTCGACAAAGGTTGACGACAAAGAGTTATCTCGTCTCCAAAAGCAGGATTATTGGTTACAGCTCACGAGAACGAAACTCATGATGGATCTCATCTTCGTTTGTGAGTCCTTCAATACTGGACTTGAGGATGTAATGCCGATATTTCCCCAAGCATACGATATATTCCGCTTCAAGAGAGCTCGAGACTCCGTAAAGGCTATCAGCGGCTTGATAGCAGCCATTCTGAGGTGCGGATACAACAAACTTCAGACAAATTTCCATCCAACCTGATTGCATCGTTGGTAGCACCGCTAAATTATACGACCGCCATAAAGGTGCTCTCACAAAAGCTCTTGGAGTGACACTATAATTAATATCCATTTATCTTGGAGTCTCATTTTACGTTTTCTTCATTGTCATTTACTATATTATATTCGCTGTATCTGATATACAATTGTGGTCCCATATCGATAGAACTCCCAAAGATATTCCAACATCTTCAAGTCTGACTACCTACCAGAATCGCCAGCTTGGTTTGTCCGAAGGGGATTTTGAATGAGTTGATTCCGGTTCTCTTTCTCGATTGCGTTGGAGTGCGGCATCTATTTGAGATTCGAGAGTTTCTACTCGTTCTCGCGCTTCGATCATGTATCTCTCATGAGAAAGGCGCGTCTGGGCCAATTGAAGGCCCTAGGGGACGTCGTTAGACGAAGGTGAATCGATTTGTTTCCGAAGAATGCGTACAAGATAGACAGCTGAACCCAGGAGAAAAATCGGAATCATAGCGGGCAGTACATCCGAGTACCATTGTGCATGAGGTGATTTGGGTTTTTGCGTGCTGTACCATTGGTTTTTAGTGTAGGCGTAGGGAGACCTTAGACGATCACGAAGTCGAAGCCCGGTGCGTTGCATCTTTATTCAACAGTTATCGTTCGCTACGCAGCGAAGAATATTGGGGTTTGCAGTTCCTTTGACTTAGAAGGGCTTCTATGTACACATTTAGTCGGAAATATACATTGAGAAAGAAATGAGAAAGGTATACGTGTCACCGTTTAAACGTTTAATGATAGCGGAGGATTTTCAAATTGAGCGCCTGGGCTTTTCTCTTAAAACGGTTAGTTACGGCACTACGTGACAGGAGTCCCAGGCCTCATTTTACCAGCTTTCTCCTTCCAAATTCTTTCAAGTGACTTGATTTACCCCGCTTTGACTCTTTCTCTCTACCTGCTTGAATTGCTGGATCACATATCTCGATGAGCGACCCCACTCGACCTCCGGTCCTCATTGTTGCCACGTCTTCAGAAACACCGCGGCCAGCTTCCACTTCACCCTCTCCACACCACCAGTCCCAGTCTCCTTTCGGATATCTTCATTCCTCTGAGAGCATAAATGAGAAAGCGATATTCTCAAGTGACGCATCCTTTGAAGACAAGTTGCGATCTTCAAGTTCTGGTCCATCTGTGCGACCGCAGCACCAGTCTTTTTCCACCCATATTTCAACCCAGCCAGCGATTCTGCCTATTCAGAGGCTCCCATGCCAATCACAGTCGTACATTCGCCCTCGTGGACTGCGAATAACCAATCTGATTCGACCATGGTTACCTATAATTCTGTACGCTCTGACAAGCCTCATCTTCCTTATCGCCATCGCATTCTATAAAGCTGAAGTTTTCTCTGGCAAGTTCAAGAACTCTACTTCCCTCATAACGGGTCTGATTACCCCCTTTCTAGCTCTCGATGAGTTATCTCGTTGGTTACAAGCTGACAAAACATACGGTCAGGCTGTACTTTTCTTCCTCATTTTCCTCACTACATTCCGTGAGTTATATATGCTCCCTTCCGCCTTTTTTTATTCATCCTTACTCGTCCACTCCCCAGCTCCAGTGCCTCTCTACTCTACGCTCATTATCCTCTCCGGTTATACTTTTGGCTCCTGGACAGGCGCGGTAATTTCATATTTCGCCGCGCTTTCCGGTGCACTTATCGTGTTCCTGCTGTCTCGTACTCTCCTGCGGGAAACTATATCTCGATGGCTTTCTTCTACATGCACTCTCAAGCGTGTCGTACGAGCCATTGAGAAGCGGCCAAAGCTACTTTTCCTCATTCGCCTTGCTCCATATCCTTACAACGTTATGAACTGCCTCCTAGCAGCTTCTCCAACTCTAACACTGCGAACTTACACTATTTGCACTGCGCTGTCTCTTTTCAAAGTTATCATCCATAGTAGTCTTGGTGCCTCCATACACTCGTTCAAAGACTATCACATGACAACCGAGGGTGATAACCACCCAGATTCAGGCGCGAACACTGTGGCACGGATGTGGACAATTCTTGGGCTCGCACTTTGTGTCGCGATTTTTATCTACCTTTCCTACGTCGCTCGCAAAGCCGTCGATGAAGAACTCGAGGAATACGACGATGAAGAGACAGTTTCCTTTCTTTCCGCCGAAGGAAATGGCGACCTGGAGCAATGCGATAGTTGCATTGACGACCAACCAACAATGACACAATCGCATCCCCATCAGCTACTTTCCCCGCGTCCTTCTATGTCGCTTGAAATTTATGGACAGCCATTGCGACCTCAGTTCTCCTGAAATACTACCTTCCCCCCTCTTCCTTGAGAATACGCCCTTCGCGTTCCGATCGTTCGCCTTTGAATCCTTCCCGCTGCCAATTTCGATGAACCATGTATTAAAACCACATTCTTTTCACGGACTTTCTTTTTCATCTACTTCTACTTTCTTTTCGGCTGCAGGCAGTCCCATCCTGATTCTTCTTTCCCAACGTATTTTTTCTTGCAGATCCCGTTGCGGACCTTTGCAAGAAGTCTTTCGGGACATGGACCTTGTAATTATAGCAGTGGCTACACGAAATTAGCGAACGCAATGTAATATTATTTTTTAACTTAGGTATCTTCTATTCTATTGATAACTTGCTTCATAGGTTACTCGAGAGCTACTTGAGTCAATCGGTGATTACACTTGAATCCTTCTTTCGGTGTTAACCTTCTTGCCGTCGTATGCGTCAGCAAGAATGTTGGTATTACTGTAAGCGGGAATAATCTGAAGGTCAAAGCTATGGTTAGTATCGGCGGCACTGCGAATATGCTTATCGTTCTGTGCTTAGGGTCAAGAACGGTGAGCACCATAACACATGGTGTTACTGTATTAAAAACATGATCATGATGATTTATACAGAGTGTTGAACTGCCGAGGGTCTAAGTACATATCAAATTAAAGTAAGTACCCAGTCTGAGTCCGAAGGGGATCAAAAGGGATCACTAATCTCAGCCAATACCCTGGTATAGATATCAAAGCTCGAGAATAGATGGTTCATAAATCCCGTACCATGTAGTGAAGGATGTCCAGCTCTCCGCCGCTTTAATGTACTGGGCCAATTGTGACAGAGCTATATCAAAGCGGTTGAGTATTCAGCACTTGCATGTGCAAATTGGGCGGTGGTCGGGTGTTTCTTGTCCCACTGGCTGGACCAACGTTGGCCATGTAAAACTGTCTGGCTGCTCTTGGAATGCTTCCGCAAAAGGAACATGCGACGTAAGTAGGTAATGATTATGCATTGGCGGAGTAAAAATTTATCTTCCGTTCCATCATCCATAATAATCCGACGTAACCCAAAATCTTTTCATTCCAACGGATAGCGTTTTTGGCGTACATTTCTGTATATCGTCGCTTTCAATGTAACGGACAACGCATCTTCCTTTGTCATGCGATTTTCGAATTGACCTTGCCGCAAGCCGTGCTTTGGCCTGTATTGCAGCGACCTGCGAGTCTATGCGTGATTGTAAGTGATTGTTGGTTATTTGCAACGCTAATTAACTTGCATACCATTGGTTATGATATGTCTGAGAGACAGTCAGTACTTGCGATACATGTTCACCGATACTTGTGTTCGGTGACAATTTTTAGAAAGTGGCTCAGTGACGGGTGCCTATGTACATTGAAATTTGAACCCTGCTTTTTTTGCTGATACAGTCAGTACGTCCGGGGACATTTGAATCGAACATGCTTATTTGTACTCCTGTCCCCGACTCTGGACAATGCTTCAGTAAGTAGTGAGTAATGCGCACATAGGCTCTGGTGTATGCTCCACATTTCCATCCATTTTTGCAACAGAATTGAACAGGTGACGGGAAGGTATGGAACTTGTACGAACACAAGGGAACACACCGGCGTATTATGAAAGGCTCGTAAGCCTGTCAAGAACAAATGTCGATGGCCCCTTAGTACAAAGTGTTGATCCTCTTTACACAGCGATTACAACAGCTCGGATATGAATTCTGAAAGGCGAGATCAGTACAAAATTCGCCACTTACCCAATGCAAAATTGAGATAGAACGGACACGTGTCTTCATAATCAGCTGTAGTTGTCGAACAATGGAGCAACCTCAGCAATACTGGCAGCTTGAGCAAAGAGGCCCCGAAACGATGGTACAGACACGGGAAAAGACACACCAAAGGATCTCAGGCAAATAATCACGAGTGGCAGAAATTCGACAAGCGCTAGTCCTCGGAATGTGAAGAGTCCTCATCTACTCTAGCAATTTGAACGGCTGATGCACTGATGATCCAGTTTTGTTATCGAATTCTTCCAAACAGAAGAATGGCATCCATTATTTCACTCGCAATTTTCATAGCACAAAAAAATCTCATGGCGGTGTTCACTGTTGCCCAAGTTTACATGGCCCGCGTTAATTCCAGATATATTGCGTAACGCTCCGCTATTGAGTAACCTTCCAGTTTTAGATGGGTGCCGTAATCTGGATTCTCTATCTGGATTTCTGGGTCAAAGATGTTGAAACAAAGTAATCGATATCGGACGCAAAGATTAATGGGCCTGACGCCTGGCCATCAGGGGCATGCGTCGTTGATTTCACCGTAGTTCAGTGGGCCTCGCATATACAAATATATACAGAGAGGCGCGACAGACAGGAACAGAAGTTTTGCTGAGTACACGAAGAAAATAAAATTGAAAGGGAAAACAGGCTTCGCAGTCTTCCGAAATCCCGATTCCGAGGATTCCAAAAACGTGAGCACAAACTTGCACAAACGTGAGCACGAATCACGATCAATGATCAAACTTTCTGATCCTTCAAAATGCCAGCCGGATGGCTGTTAACGGGATGAACACATGCAAGGTTCAGCGAGGCTTAGCGCAACAGTAGGCAAGTCTCAGCTACGATGTGCTGCGATAGCTGCGATGATATTGAATGCTGAACCTTAGTATGAGCTCATCACGGAACTTCCCAGCGAGATAGCAGATTGTTTCCGTGGAACATTTCCAACAGACGATTGATCGATGAACTCGATGAGTCTCGAAAATAGCAACAGATGGTGATGAAAATGCAAGAACAATTTTGAGCATGTACGGTATGTATACTTGCGGACGCATACATGGAGGTAAGTGAAGCAGCTGAGGTAGGCCAAAAGTCCATTAAGTGATAGCAAGACAAGATGTAGAGTACGATAGCAGCACGGGTATCACCAGGGAAACACCGACGACGGGGTTCAAATGCAAAGGACGCTGCACCCAAACATGAAGTTCTAAATTCGGGAAAAATTTTGAGAACCATCTTCAGGATAGAAGTACTCATCCACAAGCAAAAATATGGCATGGCATGCAAGGAGTCGCATGAGAAAAGGAAGACACAGCGTTATTACATCTCTTTTCCGTAGCCTGATTGAAGTTCGTGGTTTTCCATTGAGACAAAGCCGTAGTCCTGGTCGTAGCCTCTTACCATGGCAGTGTCCCCGCCCATCCCTGCACCTGAAATACTAACTTCATAGGTGCTTGCCCCGCCATCCATTGGGGGGGTATTCGCTTGAGACGAGGAACTTGCGACACTCATCGATGAGGCTGCTGTGCCAGGACGTGCACCTGTGCCATGCCTACTATACGTATCGTGGATAGATGACATGGATGAGATTGACGACGAAGATGGCACACTTGTGAGAGAGGGTACCGAGATCGACGATGCAGATGGAAGTGGGGAATATGCGAATTCTGACTGCGCGTTATGGTATGAATAAGGAGATGGTGAGCTCGTGTCAGAAGAAAGCTGCATCATGCTTCGAGCACGAGGAAGAGACGACGGCATTCCGTTATGATGGGCCGGATAATGGCCATTATGGGTGTTTGGGTGCCCGTGATGCATCTCAGGCTGTGGTGAGCTAGAAGGACGCTGATGCTCAGTCAGTGAACCACTAGAAGACGAGCCACCGCCGTTTTCGTAAGGAGAAGGATAAGGGCTCATGACTTGTGAATGTCTGCGATGACGCCTTACCATCATAGTAGATGTGTTAGTTGAGTGATAAGGCGACCGCGACAGCCTCGGGCTGGGCGAAGAAATTTGTCTGTGACTCGAATTAGGTCTAGAAGAGGACGCATACTCATCGTATGTTATCGGATATCCAGACTGTGAACGAGAGTGCCCTTCGGGTGACAGCGAGGACGCCGAATGCGGTTGCTCTGAGGAGTGTAGAGGAATTGAGGAAAAAGGCGAGCTATAGCTGCTGCCTGAATGAACAGCAGTATTGATCGTCGGCGTAGGACGAGTGTTCTGGTTGTAGGCGTTAGAGCCGTTAGAAGAAGGGTTAAGAAGGGACGACAAGCTACTATTGTGAGACGTCGACGAATTCCCGTTTGAAGGAAACCACTGGCTACCAGATGTATCTTGGTAACTGTAGTTATGATGCATCAACGGCTCTGCTCGTGACGGATAGTTGTACGAGGGAGAGGTAGGAGAGTCTTCAGATGGAGAAAGAGTATGATGTCCGTAAGCTGAATGTGGCATATGATGTGGCTCGGAAGGTACAGTGAGAGGAGGAAGTGAAGTGCGAGAGTAATTCGATACCCAGCCCCCTGTAGCTGCGCTCTGAGAGAGCGGGGTAAACGAACCTGGAGCGGAGAAACCTCTCGATCTACCAACGTGATTGGTCAACTTCGAACTATTCATCCCAGGGGATGGCACTGAAAGAGATACACTACCAGGGCCTAACCCTGGGATGGCAGAGCGCGGAGGTGGTATAATCTGCTGTTGTTCTTGCAGATCTCGCTTTCTGGGCTTCGGTAGACGCGGCGGCACGCGTCGTTTGAAGTTGGCAACAACTTCTGGTGGAGAATGGCGGTTCAGGGTCGGATGAGACCAGGTACTGGCGTCGGGATCATCGATTGCTGGATCAACATTGCGCAAATTCACCTTGCGCATAAACCCATAGATCTAAAATGAATCAGATTACAAAAACACTAGTAAATATTACCTCCAGTACTCACATTAAGCTGCCTTGAGAAGCTTGCAAAACGAGATTGGCGGTAGATGGAGGGTAGAACGTGTAACGCAAGTTGTTCCGGTCTCTCGACAATAATATGTTCGCCTTGTGGATCCCAACGTATCATATGCTGGTTCTCAGGCCGTTCAAGAAGACTGATGTTCGTGGAAAAATTTAGAAACGCAAATGAACGTATCGAAGAAGCATCATCCTTACGCATACAGCTTTGTTAAAAAAGTGGCTTGAGGCTAAAATGATATTTCAGAATAATGGTCAAAGCGCAGAAAGACAAAGAATCGCAAGCTTAGAGCAAGAACTGAGAATGGAAGGAAAAAAAAATATTGCCCAAGAAAAGAACAAAGAAAAAAGCAATGATTCACCTTCGAATTCCCGGAATCAGTCTTCGGCGAAGCAGAATCTTTAGTGGGGCCCGACTGATCATTGTCAGCGTCGCTGTTGTCATCGGCGTAGACCCGATTATTGTACGGTGGATACATTTCAGTCATGGTTGGATGTGAACTGAGCAGCGTTGGGTTCAATCATCAAGCTGTAGGGGGTTTATGTACTTTCATAGAGCCCGGACGGAATGCTTTCCTCCACCGCATAAGCAACGTAATTTGTGCCAAAGATCACACCGTGATGAATCTGAGATCCACCTCGGAACCCTCGGTGTGACAGGCGTTATGTACCTTACAAAGGTCACACCCTCAACATCGTCCCATGGCAGTCAGTTTCTGATTTGAGTTCTATTATGGTATCCTGTCCGCTCCGCCTCCTGGAGATAACCTAAAAAATGCAATATGGAGGTATAGTGTAAGTACTATATCCCGAATCTATATATCCCCTTCGTGGTGCAGAGTGACACTGGAAAATCCCTCAAACAAGTCGCCGCCGCCTTCATTTTCTCCTATTGGTGTCCCAGGTGTGGATTGGCCTCTTGATCTTGTTCGTCCCGGTGAACGCGTTGAGTTGGATGGCATTCTGGTTGTGCCCGGACCGTTAAGAATTGGGGCACTGTGTGGTGGATGATTTGGGGACAGCATTGATTCCTCCTCCTCCAGGTGTAGGGAATGTGATTCTTTGATATGCCGAAAGTTTACTGCGTCCACGCCGTTGGATGATGAAGGGATGATCTACGGTAATGAAAACAGTCAGCGTCAAGCACAAACCAAACACATGTCAACCCCCCCAAAACCAGCAAATGAGAGTAAACGAGCATATCAAGGCAATTGACGAAAAGAGAAAGTAAAGTGCAAATCGATCAGAACAATCTATCATGCCCAATGACCGATAAAATCCGTGAAAGACATAGATCCCTTGACCTAGATACCTCCGCGATATCTAGGCGCATCAACCAGATCAGCGTCGCATGCCGTTTGCTGTGAAGAAGAAGTTCGTCGGGCATTATAGCTGTGGGGAGTTCAATAGAGCATGTACGCAAAGATCTCGATGTCAGATCAATCGCTTGTCTCGAAGAACCATTCGCTAGTCTCGTCGACAATATAGCAAGCAGACTGACACCACCACACAGAACCATAATGAAGGAAAATGGGCAGCTGAAACGACGACCTGAATGCCTGCCAGACAGCCCATTCAAACAAGATTCGCAAAAAAAGACAAAATCTGATTGGGTGGACCGCAGAAGCAGAAAAAATTCAGGGACAAGAGCAGGAGCAACCCGTTTGATCAAGGAAGAAAATCGACAGCAAAGGCACAAAGAACAATATTCCCCGAGTAAGCAGAGGAAAGAACACAAAAGGATCAAAATGGGATCCATAGCTCCATGTGAAGAGTTGAGTGCATCGCACAAGAGACTGTCGCTTGCATTCAATGATGGCCAGCTTGAGTAGTCCACAAAAAGACGCGCACAGACAATGGCGCGTACGAAATCAATGTCAAAATCAAAGTGACGAAATCTAGATTGACGAAAATCATAGAAGGGCACAAATGACGGAAGATCATCGTTAGAATAGGTCGACAAATCTCGACCAGTGAAGCCGAAAAAAACCGGCATCAAACGAGTTCGCAACGATCCCAACGACAGAGACCTGGGAAGTAACACCCACCGGTGGTTTCATATTCCTCAACAGGCCCCAATTGACCTTGGCAAACCATTTGTGTTGCTTGACTTCGCTGGCACCACTGCGACTACCTAAACGAGTGGATTCGTTTTTGTCCAATAACCTTGTGACACAGTCCTTGCCTGCACTAGAGATTATGAAAGTTTGATAAGCAATACAGGACAGCGAGATAGAGGGAAAGAGATTAGCGTAGATGGTCGGGCATAAGACGTAAACAGCATTGCGGCGGGTGTGACTAAGTGATGCGGCAACAAGGTGTCGATAGATAAACCAAAAGAGGAGCCAAAAGGTCGGAAAAGGTTATCCTGAAGCTATAGGCGTATCTGACGATGTTACAAGGTACAAAAAGCTGCAACGGTGTATAAACGGCCGGCCAGGGAGCAAGAGCCTCCATTACAGCCAAAAGTATATCGATCAGAAGGATTCGATCAGATTCAAAGACTCGGAATCCGAACACGAATCGAACTTCCCAGTCCCGGTGCTAGACTGGTCAATCGAGACTAGACCAGGAAAATAATAAGAGCGCAGAGACAAGCCCGCGTGCTTGAGAAAAGCAGGTGGCAGGTGTAGTCACACCAGAAAATGCAAGGTTTTCGACACAGAAGTTGAAACGCGGATCATTCCAAGGAAGGTAACCAAGCGCCGCAGAGAACCCAAACATGATTCTCCAGAGTTTGAAATTTGAATGCGACATAAAGAAGAAACGCAAGCGCCCACAAGACAATAAAATGGACACTCACGCAGAGACTTTGGGTGCATCCCGAAAGTGGACAGGAAGCATACGAATATTGGCAAATGTATCTGTCCGTGCTTCGCCCTTGAAAGGAGTCGTAGCATACTTTGGATACGGAAATAAGCCAACGGAGATATCGCAAACCGAGGGCGAGAGCAAGTAATGTCCGGAAGAATATCCGGTGATAATGGTACAGTCAGTAGACGTTTTGGGTGTCAAGGTCAAGACCGTCGTGGGTTGGGCGAGCACGTTAATCCATCATTGTGCAACGTAGAGCCATTCCGGAGTAGGCCAAAGGCATACGGTTTAATGGTACCCAAATTGGCGGAAATTAGACGGTCGGTAGTATTCGATAGATTGTCCCGGATCAAGCATTCAGTGCGATAGAGGAAAACGGTGGTGTAGAAATTTGTACGTCAGAAAAACGATTAAGGATAGAAAGAAGACGAAGCAAAACGTGAAGCGAAGTCAAGAAACAATCGCGGCATTGCATTGAGCGTAAATGAACGACTGCCGCTGTTGGGCAACGAAGGTAAAAAATTAAGAACCCGGATGGGTTTGGCCATGATATCGTGTCGGACTACAAAACAAAGAGCATGAAGGCACGTACAATCATCTCGTAAATGAGTATGCCCAGTGTCCACCAGTCTACAGAAGCGGTATGACCTTGAGCCGCGATCACTTCAGGCGCAATGTATTCTACAGGCAGACGCCGTGATTCGGTCAGTCAGATATCTGTACACAATTCCCTACGACTCGCTCACCTTCAGTCCCAACGAATGAGTTTGTGCGGAAATTTGACGTACATGCCATCGTGTTTATCAGCGGGACCTGAGACGAAGAATCAGATTAAGAATCAAGTCGATCAGCCGTGATGAAGTTGTCTATAGAAGTACTGGCATTCGTGGTGGATGACTTACTCCATTGTGCTCTGAATGAACCATGGCAGGGGCTGTTCCAGAATCGCCAAATTGCTTGGCCAAATCAAAATCTGACAGCATGATGTGCCCAGATTGGTGTAAGAGTATGTCTAAAGTGTGGAGGAGGTTAGTAAATAGCTTTCTTGACTGTGGAAGACCATTGAAGGACGCGCTCCCGATCTTCTGATTATGGGGAGAGAGTATACAAAATTGAGATCAGACTCACTTTCCGGTTTTAAATCCCGATAGATAAAGCCCATGAGATGTAGATACTCCAAGGCAGCCACAACCTCCGCGGCGTAAAATCGAGAACCATCTTCTGAAAGGCATTTTCCCGGACGTGTCTGAAGTGCACGAAAAAATTCTCCACCCATGCAATATTCCATGCAGAAGTACAGATAACCTTCTGACTGGAACGAGTGATAGAGGGTAACGATGAAAGGATGATTCGCTGTGGCAAGGATCTCTTGCTCAGTTAGTGCGCGCTTGATTTTCTTTCGTTCAATCATTTCTTTCTTCGACAATACTGGGACATGCAAAAGGGAAAAGGAAAAGACGGCAGATTAGGGGAAACGCATGTTTCGTCTTAGCGACTGTAAATAACCGAAGTACCTTTCATTGCGAAAAGTTTGTCTGTCTTTTTCTCCCGCACAAGATAGACTTTGCCCACATCGCCTTTCCCGAGCATCTTAACCTTGAGGAAACTTGATGGACTGACTTCGACCTGGAGTTTACAAGAAGGTCAGCCAGCTCTGATGTCCGAATATGAAATGAAAGAGCAGACGCACCTGCCGAACTTTGATTGAATTGCTCGAATAAGTCCTTCGAAAGGCAATTTTCCCCGGCCCCTCTATCTGACCATTACTCACTCGTGTCTGAGTCGAGGGTGATAACGACGCGCCATGGAATCCATCTGGCCGGGATAAACGGTCACGAGAGGAGCCTGATGAAAGCGTCTCCAAGGAATCTGTACCATGTTCAGTAGAAGATGATGGTAAAGGCGGGACTGCTTCCGCAGGTGCAAGAAGACCATTCTTGGTTGTGGCCGAAGTCGTACGTGAGCCCAAGTTGAAAAGCCCTTTAGCATTTGGGGCAGAGGCCACTCGACGAATAAAACGTGAAGCTGACGCTCCGACTGACTTTGGTGTGAAAGGACCTGGACGCGAAGAGGATGTAGATGGTGGGGTAATGGTGAAAGATGTATGGGAAGGATCGGCTGTTTGGGGTTTTGGGCTTCCTGGAATACGCGATAGCGCAGTTCTCTGCTTCTCTGACTTGGTACGAGGCCTGGTTCTGGCTGGCGTAGAGAGGGCATCAACAGAGTACTGGGGCCGTAGTATGCCACTTGATGATTTTACAGGAGGTTTTTGATAGGTTAGCTGGTTCGGGGTGACTCGGTGAGAATCACTTGAAGGCGTCCTAGAGGAGTTGTATGATGAACGTTGGTCAGAAACAAGGGAGGCTGGTGTTAGAGATGGATTCGGGGTATGAGGAGTGAGCGGACCTCCAGTAGAGGAAGTAGCCAGGCTGGTATCGAGTGTAAGAGACGATGAGTTGGCTGAGAGTTTCCTCGAAGACCCGTTCGCGAATCGAAACACTGACTTCCAAGTGTGTGTTGCACTAATTCCGTGCGATGGACTCTTGGAAGCTGGGCTGGAAGGGGCATCAATCTCCGGTGAGTTCTGGCCAGCTTTGGCTAGCGGTGATGATGAGGGCATCTCAGAGTAGAAGAAGAGATGAACGTTTGGACCGTTAAGAAGATAAAAATCTGGTTCCTTTGACTGTACTGTACATCTGTATATAGCACAAGCATCAATATTTCTGAGGCTTATTCAGCTCGGCGTCAGTTTCAGCGCTTGCTTACTTTTCACAACTACAGATCAGCTCATCGTGGTAGCAGTATTGTAGCAAACTAGGCAAGTCCCTGGTGGTCACAGTCGTGGAAAAGAACACTTCTCTGTTGTAGCGATTCCTGAATCTCCTGACTTTGCGGAGAAACAGCATCCAATTTGACTTGACGCAACGTAGGCCATGCTCTGAGCTTGGGTCTTTCTTTTCCTTCGAACCTACATCGATGCTTCATTTCATGACATAGAATTCGGAATTCGAAGTATCGCCCTGGAAACGAACGCTCTTGACATGGTAGCTTGTTCCTTCTGTTTGCCCAGTCCCACAAAGCCGGCGAAGAGTCTGCTTGACCCGTGTAGCAGCTGTTAAAGCCTAACTTGAAGGCGTCGCAACTACACCTTTTTAAGGAACCCAACTCCTTGAAACTTCATCTACGTCGGGATATCACCGTTGAGCTCGGTGAAGGCACTTGGATATCCCCAAAATTCTGGGAATTTACAAGCATTTGAGAACACGGAAAGACATAAAATTGATGCTACTGAACAAACCAGACGAGGCCACGCTAACATTGAACATTCAAATCGAAACATTCTAGCTTTTCGTCTACATATCGCGACCGTCGACCGGGTGACATTGATATTTCGTACGAGAAGGATATAAACGCATTCCAAGAAATACAATCATTCATGAACATCATCGATGGTTCCGAGCCCTGTTGAGGAAATGGACCCTAACTGTTGATGGTGCTACAAGCTGAGAAAGACTTTGGAAGGGAACCCATGAAGAATAAATAATACTTACATACATATTGTAGTTTACTCACCTCAAAAGATATTCAAACTGGTCGACTGCGGGTGTGGCAATATCAGTTCAGCCATCCAACAACCTCCCCGAGATTTGATTTTAAATTTTTATTGGCAGTAGTCCTCAGTAGTCATAACAAGAATCAGAAAGAATCAAATCAAAACATTTACCCTAGTTAGTCGGAGTTCCCTTTCCCGAATGAGAGACTAGCTCATTCGTCGGCAGCCTGACAATAGAATCCAACGCGCCTCTCAAGGAAGGGCTACACTGTATAACATTGCGTGTATGCTCAAATAGTTTTGACTCTAATAAACACGTGGGCGTCCCTCTTTCGAGTCTTGACCTTGACCAATTTGAAGCGATTGCACCTCTCTATGTCGAGCTCGAGCACAAAAGTGTCGCTATTCAGTTCACTTACCTTCACTTTTTCAAATTCAGGACTTGCGCGGTATATACTTGCCATCCCATCGGAGACTACTGGCAGGTACTACGTTAGGTCCATCTCTATCGGGTTTGCTCTCCACAAGTTGACAATTTTGCATCATCAACGCGGGTTAGAATTGGAACGAGTTCGGACCCGTATCATTCAGCATACAATGCGTATCTGGACTGTCAGCAACACCGAGCACAGAGCTTTACCCATTTCGGTGAGATATACCTCTTCGCGAGTGCTACGCTATTAATACGCCTCGATCTCTCAGAAGCACCTCTGAGGAGAGAGAGTCTGAAGCACTTACCGAAGAACACAATCCTGTCGAAACATTCGTACAGTAAAAGGACAGTAGAAACCATTCTCCCCGATTTCCGGCCGGTATGCCCTTTTGTCGCCGATGAAAACGGAAGTTTACAAGCTCAACTGTTAGTGACATGTGTAAGAATCGAATCTAATTTCACCTATTTCATGTTCTGCATTCTTTTTCTGTGCCCAACGCTTCTTGAATTGCTAGAGTTCCTGTTTAAATTCCGGCCTCTTTCGCAAAATTCTGCCTTTCCCCTTTATCACACACTCAACTGGCGGAAGAAGAGATCTTGCCAGGGTATCAAAAATTATAAAAGCGGGCCTCAAAATACCCGTCATATCCCTCTTCATCTCTGATGGCTGTCTACAGCAGACCGGCGTCTATGGAAAGGATACCACTGCTGGATGATGTGCCATTGGCGTATAACACCTTTGACGATGGCGACGACTACACGAGCGATACGTCCACGCTTGCCGAACCGGAAGCTTCCGAGCCACCGCCATTGAACAAGTTTTCTCGACTCGAAACTTGTTGGATCCTGGTAGGACTTTGGAGCGCGGTCTTTCTCGGCGCTCTCGATGGTATGTGTAGACACAATATCCAATACCTGTCTGATATTATCCTCCCGGTAGGCACCGTTGTAGCTACTCTGTTATCGCCCATTGGAAGCCATTTCAACAAGTTAAATCAATCTTCGTATATCGGAACCGCGTATCTACTTTCTGTATGTTGCTTCACTCCTCTTTACGGTCAGTCAGTCTTCGATTGCTTCTATGTAATGTTGTCTGTATCGATCTTACATCCCTAGGCCGCCTCTCTGATATTTTAGGTCGTAAAGGTGCCATGCTCTTAGCATTGACGCTCTTTGGTAAGTTTTTATAAGTATTTGAAAGCAATCCAAAGTTAGAGGTTGCTTCGAGGTTCTGGAACCCTGTCGTGTGCGCTCGCCCCTACAATGGAATCACTAATCGCTGCACGAGCCGTCGCTGGTATGGGAGGAGGCGGGTATGTCCCTTTTTCACTCTTTTCAGAAGAAATTTAATCTGATAAGACCATTGATAGTGTCATGACCGGTTGGTCACTCGACTTGTTTTGATGATTCACGTTCACTGACTATCAGTGGCCAGTATCTAGTATTGTTGTCACCGATTTGATACCTTTGTGAGTATCACGAGCGAATCCGCGCGCGGTGTCTAATATCAAGCAGGAAACAGCGTGGGCTGTATCAAGGAATGGCCAACATGTAATTATTATTTTACGCCTTCACAGTAATGCATATGACTTACAATTCCCCTATAAGATTATTCGGTTTAGGTGCAGGAATTGGAGGTCCTATCGGAGGTTGGATCAATGATGTATTTGGGTGGTATGGTCAACTGGATTGGTACTAAGTTGCTATCTCTCATACGAATTTCTTAAGGCAAGCGGCCTTCCTTTTCCAGGTCTAGATATTTCAATCTTTTCTCTGCCGCCTGAACTTATTTCGGGTAACGCTTAGGCACCTATACTTTTGTTTAGCCTCGTCCTTGTTGCGCTGAAAGTCAATATTCAACTACCATCGGACGTACAAAATCAATCGCTAGCAGACAAATTACGACGCATTGATTTCCTTGGCTCGTTGACTTTGGTTGGCACAGTCGGTTGCTTGCTGCTCGGCTTTAGCTTGAAGACAACTGAAGAAATGGCATGGTCCCATCCACTGATCTGGGGGCTGTTCACCTCGAGCGCCCTATGTGGCGTGCTGTTCGTAACAGTTGAAAAATTCGTGTCTCCGTATCCGGTCATGCCTCTGCGCTTGATCACACAAAGGACACCGCTCGCTGTCTCGATGTCTAACCTGTTCGGTAGCATGGCTGCATTTTCTACGGTATGACTTATCAACTTGAATGGTGTGAGTGATCAACTGACCAAACTCATCCAGCTGTACAATATCCCCTTGGTGAGTTAGTCTATCGGACGAACTTTCTCCGAATCTCATGGAAATTGGCAGTATTTTACGGCGGTACGTCTCTATACTTCAGCGAATTCAGGTGGGTTGCTTGTCGTCTACTTACGAAACGACTGAATCACTCGTCATCAGGACTTCACCTACTTCCTTATTCCGTAAGCTCTCCATATGATTGAATATCCGTCAAAATGAATATCATCTAGGTCGCAATATCTTCTGGAAGTGTTTTTGCAGGATGGCAAGTTTAGGTATTGTTCGGGTTCAATTCTATGACTGATCGTTAATATTAGGATGATGAGGCGCACTGGGAAATTGTACAAGCTTACGCTATGCTCTGGGCTCATGTGCATCTTGGCTAGCGTATCTGTTGTTTTCTGGAACGAAAACACTTCCCCGTTCCATCTGTGGATTGACATAGTGCCTCAGGGCTTTGGTATGGCCAGTCTCATCACCACTACGTTGATCGTAAGACGGATATCTTCCACTCACTCGCTATGAACTCAATTCAGTCTATAGGCTATGATTGCTGGGGTGTTAAAGGAAGATATGGCCGTAGCCACTGGAAGTAAGTGCGCCAAAATCATCATCGACCGGTTTATTCATCGTACTCCATCAGTCACGTATCTTTTTCGGACTACAGGTCAAGTGTTAGGTGTAAGCATCTCTGGGGCGATATTTCAGGCGGTTCTTTTGCAAAAACTACGACTCAGGATTCAGGGTCCTGGCTCAGCGGAGGTATGCACAATTCTCATGAGCATGTGTCGCAAAAGTCCCTGATCATCCGATATAGCTCATTTACGATATCCAGTAAGTTTGGTCTCGATTCCAAGACAACTTTCACTAAAAGCTGCAGACATTCGACAAACATCATATCCACTCTCGGTCCACTGCACAAGGTTGCCGCCATTGAATCGTACGGTGACGCTTTACAGATTGTGTTCATCTGTCAAGCAGTGTGGAATTTCCTGGCATTCCTTTGGTCAGTCCCTTGATACCGTCTGTACCAAAAGCTTCCTCATCGACTTCCAGGTGTATACCAATTCAAGAAAATGCGTTACCATAGGAGGGTCTGACCTCAAAGTTTACCTGCGCCCTTCACATCACTTAGACGTCGGACAACGAACTGATTGTACATTAGTTAGGTGCTTTGTGTATTTATAAGTTTCCTGTCTTCCGAGGAGCGGTAGGTACTCTTGAACTTAAAAACGAACTATCGACGTGGGGACACGGTGATACACGTGAGCTGAATCATCCAAATGATATAGACAAATTATGATCCGGAGGTGACATCCAAATCTGCATCGTCGTGAACCAGAGTGACCCACGATGGAAGATTGAGCACAAGCCTGCACAGTACCATGTATTACAAATCTGTTTCCGCCTCCTCTTTGCGTGAAGTTCTCATTCCGGGTGGTTTTTCTTCAATCCACTTCCTGTGTTTCCGGGAGATGACAACTACTTCCCCTCCTTTGATTAATGAGTTTTTATCTGGATCAGCAAATCTTCTGCGTTCCGGTCGTGCTGGACAAGGTAGCACGTTGGAAGCTGACACTGTAAGGACTGTAGCAAAAAATGTAATGCTGAAGAGAGACGTGATGAATGTGCGCCCTTGGGCGAAGCGTAAAGCTCGGTTTTTAGACATCCTAGAACTAATTCGACTTAGTAAACGCTTCATGAAGAAGAATCTTATTGCGCACTGAGGCTCCAATACCCATGGCTGTTGCCCAAAAGGCTTTCGATGGTTGGTGGCGTAAGGCAAGGTTGTTTGATTGCATAAGCAACTCTTTCCTTCTTACATTGAATCCGCTATGGGACTACGCCCAAATATCCGAGTGCTCAGAGACATGAAAGCTCGGCAGGGCGTTCTCGATAACGAAGTGACTAGGAGAGCTTATCTTTTCGTCGCACGTAATCAAAGCCTTCCTCCCCAAATTCGTCATCAAGCCCAATTGCAGCTCAACACTTTCGGGCGTTACACGCGACCTACAACAGTAAAGAATAGATGCTATGAAAGCGGTAGGGGAAGAGGTATCATGAGTGAATTTGGTCTTTGTAGAGTAAGTCCAGTCTTCGATGTTGAGATTCAACTGATTTTCTGACTGGTGTTTAGTACCAATTTCGGTTAAAAGCACTTGCAGGACTGTTAAATGGTGTCAAAAAGGCATCTTGGTAATACTGTAGTGTGTATCAATCCAACTCTACAGCTTGTGTTATTCTCAAACTAATTTATTACAGTGTTTGAGAAAATACTCTACGACTTACCTCCCACTGCCATCAATATTGATACATTATTGATACATTTGTGATCACAGAAGCCTAAAAATATTGAATCTGACATTCATCTACTCTATATTAAACTGCATTAGGAGAATGCTCTGCGCTAGCTATGTCGCTCAAACGTAGTTCAGGTTCCCCCCTTTCCCTCCGCCAACGATTCATTATATTCAATGTGGCCTGTTCGACGAGGAATCTGGATATTCATATCGTTAATATTTACATGACAAACACAGAGAATTGTATCATATTACCCGTATTTGCGCAGCCATTTCTCATTGATCTCCCAATTACTGTGGGCTAAAACGTCGTCTCCATGTATGGTGACCGCATTTCGATATTCCAACAGACAATCTACCAAATCAAACCTGGCTAAGGGACCTGTATTAAGAAGGGGAAAGGCACGGAATGCAACATAGGACCCTTACTTCTCAAAAGAATCATTCGGTCGCGTAGTTCCGGATGGAGAATACGGTCGATAACACTCTCTGAGTTATTCGTGAGCGATGAAGTATGGCACTGTAACTTGACATACCATGGGGCACAGTCCTAGTAAAGAATCAACAAGAGATGCACTATAGATAGGAAAATTCTCACCGTTGAACCAAAGTAGGTCGTAAAGAAGAAGGTAAGCAATATGCACTGTTTCTTTTGAAGTTGTCCAAATGATAACTACCAGAAAATGTCAACATTCTGATTTGCGGAAGAAATAAGCCCTGCGTACTGAATAAGTTTATAAGCTTCGTTCTTATTGGGATCTTCGTCGTCTTCCATCTGTTCAGGAGATGGCTGATCACTCGATCTTGACTGCGTGTTTGTGACCGAAGGGGTTGGTGGGAAGGATATCGGAGGGAGAGAAGATTCGAGATTCATGTGTCCACCTGGGATATATGGGTATCCAGAGACATTTGAACTTGAAGGACCCCCATATTGAGGAGAAGTACTGGAACTAGACCCCGACATGAACATCGGAGAGCCATTACTGTTGCGCATAATATCGGAGAACATTGTACGCCCATCGTGAGAGTTGGGTCCTTGGTAGAGGGTTGTGGAGGTTATGGGACTGCTGCTCATTGGTAAGAGCATGGAATACGAGCTGCCAGCGTCAGCGGCGTCGTTAGTACGAGCCTTCTTGTTCAGCGTGGAAGAATCATCTTGGTCCGCGGTCCGCTTCTGACCAGGATTCAATATGTCCGTAGTCGCTGTTACCTTCTTTCGTCTCTGGTACCCTTCCCAAGCAGTGTCTGTTTCCGACCTGTTGATGAAGTTATTGAAGTCGGACATCTCCCATCCAAGTTTAGGTAACAATCCCCCGGCGCCTTCCCCTATGAAAGCCGAGACGCTCCGAAGGAGACTGCGAAGGGTCTGATTCTCCTGCATCAAGTCTGAGGGTATCACTTAGTCAAGGGGAATAATACAGAAGAAGATGCAACAAACCCTTCAATATATTCCTCATTTCACCCATAGCCTCTTCTTTGCCACCTGAAAGAATCTCGACCCTCGCTTCAAGGTCACGGATCTGGAGAAATTGTTACGAATGTAAAGACAAAGCAAATGTACCAACGAACTCGCTGTTGCTTCCTGAGACGAAACTCCCTTTGAGCAATACGGTTTTGATCCCTTCTGGCCGCTTGAGAGCTATGATCATAAGCAAAACTAGTAAGCAGCCTTGACAGGGAATGACGAGACCGCGATTACTACACACTTGGGATTTTTCTTTCTGCCAGGTTTACCAGGGGGAGCAGAATCTTCCCGAGATTCTCCATCGCTCTGAGCCATTTAATTGAGCGCATCAGTGCCAAAAGAGATAAACGTACATCTGGATCATTGGAATAACCTCGTTCAGTAGTACCTTCAGTCATGTTGGGGATTGGTGAAAAGATTTGCGTAATCTTGATTGGATTGCTGTGCAGCGCGGCAAACCAAATCACATGAGTGTCGCGCCTTTTTTGTCATTGTCAATGACAATGCCCCAGTCTGCTGTTCATTCTGGTGAGGTGGTCGGGCACCAGTGATCTACCACTTGACGGTAACCTACGTGCTGACTGTCCTCAAAACGTGAATCATCCTGGAACAGAACACTCTCTCGTGGTACGAAGGTTATCCTACTGACCCCACTAGGGCCCAAGTGATACACATACGTTTTTTGCGGTTTTTTTGGTCGTTCATCGATTTCATTTCCCTATCGGTATATCTCCTCCGCTGAAGGGGCTACTCCGAGCCATATACGGTGGAAGTACACCATTCAATATAGATAAGTGTCCAAGGAACAAGCTTAGCTTTCTGTCTTGTTCCATGTCTGCTGCCGACTCGTTTGTCCTTCAATTCGTCTTTGTGCCCACGATCGATGGCGATATGCGAACGTTCAAAGTACATCTGTTGTCTGATGGATCTCCACATACTACAGAGCTATACCGTGTTCGTTCTTTCTTTCTTTTCCACATGTTGTCCAATAATCTTAACCGATTCGTTGAACTTCTTAGTTTCACCATCCAGTTACTGGCCTTAGCCATGGTTTAACCACCTTTCATCGCCAAAACCTGACTACCCATATCTTCGAGACTGCTGGTCAGATCGAGTGGTCATCAGACTACAATGCCACCGTTCACTTCGGACTGGAAGAGGCGATTGTCATTCCTCCTCGTCTCCTTTGCCAGACTCAACAGGAATTTCATGACAGGTTCACATCCGTGATCTTAGAAAGGCGAAAAAATCAAGCAGTCGGTCTGTAGATTCCCTGTGTATACCATGTTTTGTGAAAACAAATGTTTTCTCAGATCTCGTCGGTTCAAAGCGGCAGGTTCCGAGTATAAATGGAAGATGGCTTCCGATTCGGTAGATCTTTTTGTGGGTATCATAGTTTGGAATTTGACACATGCTAACCTCTCACAAGTGTGTTGACTCTCGGGGCAAAGTCATTGCTTCTTGGAACCAAGAACAGTCAAATTTACTAGTTTCCCCCAAAGGAGAGTCAATCCTAGACCGATTAGTTGTCACTTGTTTTCTCAACTTGTGGGCGTTGAGGCATTTGGGGCAGTGGTGACGTTTAAACAAGTTTAATTTAATTGATGGTGCAAGTCCTGTCTTGCGTCCCTTTCCGCTTTCAAGCTCCTGCAATGACAACACCGGGGCGACATTCAACTCACAGCGGTTTGTGTTTCACGTAAATGCAATTCCTTGTGATTCAGAGTATCTTGAATCCGTCTATGGAGAGGCTCGTCTTCAGGCATTATACGGTCCGATAGTTGTATGACTTGCTGGACAGGACTGTTTGGAACACCACGTTGGGGTTGTGCATACTGTGTTGCTGTTAAGCACCTAGATATCTCAGTGGGGATGTCACCATCAATGGTTGCAGTCGCTATGTATTGGGAATCATCACTACGGTACGGGTGGACATTAATATGAGAATAACTGCGGTGCCGGACCCATCCTAACTTGTCTGTATGTACACAACATTCTTGTTTCTGCTCTTTTTGTCTACAGATGTCTGACAAGCCTTTCCTTTTTCACCGTGCGAGAATCTTCGGGACGGTCTCTTATGGTTTTCTCATTAGACACATATCAAAGTGCCTTGGTGATGTCCTAAGTAAAGGACGCCATAGGACGCCCTGTTCGAATGATCAGCAACAAATCTCCTTGCCGACAGCTATTGACTCCAGATTGAGTCCAAGGAACGCTCTGTTGGACTTCAATGAACGTGTTGCCGTGGGCCTCGTTTCCAAGGGATCTACATCTATCTACATTCTGTGAGCGAACGCTAATGCTATACATTCTTATAAGTAGCCAGTCAAGACAAGTACACTCATTCAAAGCTTCCCCCATCTGAAGCTATACATATACCTCCGGGTACCTCTCAATCATAGAATGACCACACTCCCTTCGTTCGTAGAGCTCATGGCCTCTTTAGGCATCAACGCGAAGGCTGGACAGCCCGAGCGAGCATGTACCCCCTCATCTTCCGACTCTTCACCTTCATCCTCACCCAAATTGTTGGGTGAGCCAACACCATCTCTTCAGTCCAAATCCAGCCCGTCTTTACGCGACCAGGGCCGTCGTTCCCGATCAACTAGATTCTCACCATATTCTTCTACATTTGTGGGTTCCTCCGAGCTCGTTGAAACCAGTATCCCTGATGATCCCTTTAGATATCTGCTCGGCGGAGAAGCAGTATATCCCCTGATTCCTCTTCCTCTTCTTCAGACACCGATGGTTTATCTGAACGAGTGAGTGACTTTCAAAGCTCATACTTATCTCACTAACGCGCAGCAGTCCAATTCTTGTTCACCCACTCCTCGATCATCTTCCCTGCGGACGCGCAAACGAGCGCAAAATAAACTTATCGTGAACGTCTTCGGGTCCTTACCCGATCTTTCGGCCAACACCCCCATTTCTAGCTACGTCCGCCGCAAGACGCCAGGGACGTCTCCATCTTCACCATCATTTCCTCGAGACTTTGGCCAAGCCCGGGAATTTTCAAAACCATTCATTATGCCCACACTTCCTTCTTTCTTACCTGCTTCCGCGCGTAACGAAGCCTTCTCCTTGACTCCAAACCTCGAGATGGAGGACCCCTCAGTCCCACCACAATCGCATCATGGTTTCATGCAATTTTCCGATGTAGAACTTGACACAATGTCGCGTCGATCCCACTTTCATACTGGAATTCGAATATCCACCCCGCTAACAGTTACGGATCACAGCGAGAAGGAGACACACCATAGAATTGTGCATGTTGCATAATACCTAAGACTACCTGCCTTATATGTATGTACTTTTATTTCACCTTCATACCATTCCCTTTTCCCATACCCCTTCACATTCCCCCAGTTGTAATATAGGGATACTTGGGACTGTTGTTAGTACTGCAATGCGACTGATATGCAATTTCCCGTCCCTCACATTCCTTTGAACCCTCTCGCTCTTTACATCCACATCATTCTTTTACTCAAATTTGTTGTGTATATACATACTTATTATACACATTACTATCATATGTTTTGGCACCTGCGGTTGTCTGTGGCAAACGTACACTGCAAACATACACTGCAACGAGCTAATCATGAGCTTCTTCATCAGATCCTGGGCAGTTATTCTCCATGTCGTTCTGGTCGTCATATTGAGCACCGCACCAAAAGCAGTATGAGTAATGGTCGCGAAGATAGGAAATAACCAGTTTGAGCCGATCCTGGGTCTTCGAACACTTGAACAAATCATGAAAGGAAAAAATAATCAGGCCTCCTACCTGGAGATGAAGAAACTGCTGAATTTCTTCAAGAGTATCCTCATTGAAACCATTACCAATACCAGGTTCCATATCAACCTCAAGGGATATTGGTCGAAGGGCGTTGGTTTTCATTTCTCTTTGAAGTCGTCTTGGGAGGTTGTCGTTGTCCTCTGGATGACCCTGATCTGTTTGAATATTCAGCGTTGTATGCAGATTGAGTGATTCGATAAGTCCCGGAGGAAATGTGTCTGGGTTTCCAGGGTTTAGCCACAACACGTTGAACTGAATCGGTTGAAAAAAATAATATGTAGTTAGTTGTAGTCAGCCAATGGGAACGGAGTATGTAAGAAGATATGATTGACCGGTATACCAGATTTCTCATCCAATGCAGCACAAGTTCGTTGCGCGGGCCCTATATGTTTGCGATGATCAGAAAAACAGTTTGGAAGGAAACGATACTGAACAACGTCCATACCAAGTCTATTTTCAGCACGGCGCTCTTCATACTCCCGCCTTGAACGGTCACGAAAATCTTCCTTTGTAGAATCTTCTGCAATCTTCGCCATTTTGGCAACTCTATCAGCGGAAGGTGAAACACCCCGCTTCCTGGAGATACCGATACCCAGTTTTCCTGCAACCAAAACGAAAGTGGGTGAAACCCTGAGGGAATAATGATACGGTAGGCATATACAAACCAGACCATTCGCTAAGGGGTAAGGGCTCGGTACGATGTGAACTGCCGGTCCTAGATGGTTGAGAGTCCTCCGTATATACAGGGGCAACCAAATCTCCAAGGGAAGAAATCTCTGATTTCAAAGACTCGTTTGGTTTAGGGCCATCGTTATGAGGTCGTCCTAGAGACTGTCCCGGTTGAAAGCCCATCTTCATCATGAGAGACAGTCCTTTGTTCAAGCCAGAGTTCCCTCCGGTTTCCTCTTCCTTCGCTCTATCAAAAAGACTCTTGCTTAGACCTTCCTCGCGTGCTTCGCGCTCGCGTTCTCGACGACTTTTCAGTCTATTCTGTTCATTCTTCCTGTTTGCATTCTTTTGGGCATCTTTTCGTAATTGACTATATGTTTTGGACGGCAAGGCTGCGACGGGTTTTGCTAGAAACTGTAAGAGTACAATGAGATATGAAATGCAGCGAACATGGTGTCTGGCCTATTTACCTTGTCCGACAGATAGTCTTCTTCTTCTTCGGACATGACTACTTCACGAGAGTACAGGAACAAAAGTTAAGGCAGCTCCAAATTGTGGTTCCGAGCTCAAAAGATTAACAGAATCTCACTTATACTGCTAAGAATCGTCACGATAGCAGGTGTCATTAATCAAGGCATGTAAGAGACACTAGCTAATATAAAGTTTAAACCACGCAAGGCTACTGAAGCATTAAAAAAAGTAGTAAGACGTGGTTCGAAGCCATCCACATATCATTTCGCCGTCATATAAAGGGAGAACCTGATGGAAGCATAACGCAGGGAAATGAGAGGGTTAAAGCAAGGTTGAATAAAGGGGGGGGGATTGAGCGACCTAAGCGGCTCCAGTAACAGGAACAACTTCAGTAGCATCAGTGGGAGGGGCAGCCTCAGCAGCCTCTTCATCGTGAGGGGAATTGACAGCAACTTTGACGGCAATGGGCCTACCGCCCACCTCCTTGCCTTGTAGAGCCTCGATAGCCTTCTTCTGTTCTTCCTCGCTACCAACATCGACGAAACCGTACCCTTTGCTATGCCTAGGGTGGCCCCATCGTCTGCGCACAATGCGAGCCGAAGTGACACTGATTCCGGCTTCAGTGAAAAGAGCGGCAAGACCAGCATCATCAATGTTGAAGCCAAGGTTAGCAACGAACAAGACAGTCTTAGATTGTTCGCCTTCGGGATCCTCACCAGCAGGGCGAAGGGTACGAGGAGCACGGGACTTGCGTTGACGGGGAGCCTTTTTGGGAGTCTCTGTAGTAGGTTCCGTCGTGGCAGTGGGAAGGGCCTCCACAACTTCACCTTCGGTCTTGGCCTTGGCCTTGCGCTGCGACATTTCAACTTGGTGAGCGCAGGAAAAAAATCTATCTACTCACAGACTTCTTGCTTTTCTTTTTCTTGGGCTTCTCAGACTCACTAGCGCCAGCAGCGACGTCGTCCTTGGTATTGTCGCCATTGGCCTCTGCCTCAGATACTTCCCCGGGAACAGCTTTGCTGCCTCGCCTGCCGGGTCTCCTCTTAGGCTTCCTCTCCTTCTTTTCCTTGTCTTTCTGGTCGGACTGCTTAGCAAGCTCGACAATGACTTGCCGACCATCAAGCAGCTGTTTGTCAAGAGCGTCGACAGCTTTCTGAGCAGCCTCTACGCTTGAGAGAGCGACAAAGCCATAACCGGCGGACCGGGTGCCCCTCAAAATGACTTGGGCAGTAATACTACACGACATCAAAAGAAAGCAGTGCAAGAAAAATGATGCCACGTACATGTCGTTCTGCACAGGAGCAAAGAAAGCCTTCAGCCCCTCGTCCGTGGTGGTGTACGCAAGATTGCCAGCAAAGACCTGAATAGGTATACTTTGAGAAAGTAGAAACGAACCAAAAACGAAAAAAATGAACCTTGAAACCAGGAGTTTCTTCTTGCGTAGCCGGAGGCGCGCCATTCTCGGTGACTTGGGTGGCGGGGGCGTCAGACATAATGCTGATAGTGAAACTGATAACTTTTGTGTGGGTGAACGGTGTAAGGATGAGCTTTCTTTGAACCTGGTTTTTGCTTCGAAACTTGTAAGGTTAAAGATCAAAAACGCTGCGCTGGTGTTTTATTGCATCACATAAGTCACGTGATTATATCTCTATGGAGATATATACGCATATACTGACAGTCATACCGCAAGGCTTCAGCGTGCCAGTGCGCACAAATTTCAAAAAGGAATATTTATTTACCGCAGGTACGTTAATGAATCTAGAATTCTAAGGACAGTAATCTCGTTGCTCATGTTCCGGCGGGTCAGTGCTGAATTGCAGCTGCCCAAAGATGGAACCAGTTCATATGAATGTCATTACCATCCGCAACTCAAATACCGCTACTAGAAAATATCATTTGTGTAGGAAAGATGTTTAGTACGATCCAGGTTCTGTCATAATACTGTATCCCAAGGAATAGATTGATTTGTCGCTGCGTCGAAAAAATACAACTATGTACTGGCATATGAGACTAACTTAACTCTACTTTCTCCTGCTTTCGATTGTCCGATTTCAGCTGCCTCTCGCAGCTAGCTTGAAGTATGAATTAAATGAATCTTGAAGAATTTGGATTGCTTTGTTTTGCTCGCAATCATCATCATATATCCAGCGCTGTTCGTTGTATGTGAAGCCAAGGTAGGAGCTAGGACCCATCTGCAGTGAAACAGGACTTCCGAAGGAGAAGTGAAACTGTTAATACGATTAGTGCAGGCACGGTGATCGGCTTCAAACAAGTGTGTCGATTCTCTGGGTGATTCTCAGCACAATTTTGGCACAAGTACCGTCTGCGAGCAACAAGAGAGTTGGACTGGATGAAATTTTATGATTCTGTATTTTCTGAAGGCGGCACCTTCAGACCGCTCCAGGACCGCTCTTGGCGCAACCGTTGCCAAGTATCGCCTATTGGCATCAAATGGTCCGTGCGCAGGGGAATCAAAGTATAAATGTCAAATTTGCATTTGTTTTCCAAAATTTCCTCTCCAACAAGTGTCAAGCACAGCGTCAAGGGCTCCCTCCTTTTCGAGGTCATTCACTCTCTTTTTCCCCTCACTGTCGCTTTTACGATATCGCAATAATGGCACACAAGCTTCTCAATCTCCTCGCCCTCACTTCCTTGGCTATCATGGCTTGCTCTTTTGGGGCAGAGCCTGTCAATGCGCTCTCTAACACCCATCATGTCAGAGACGGTCTTCGTGGTCACGACGCGCTTGCAAAGCGTAAACGAAGTGTCAATGGCAAACGTTGCAAAGTCCGCTCAGCTCCCGCCGACAGCTCGACCGCGTCCAGTACTGACTCCTCCAGTGTTGAATCCTCCAGTACTGATTACACTCCTGCTCCGATCACTACCAGCACTTGGTCTGATTCATCTTCCTCTACCTGGTCTAGCACTAGTACTTCAGCTCCTGCCGCCACCAGTAGCGCGAGCTCAAGCAGCAGCGGCAGT
Organism: Lentinula aff. lateritia; assembly: GCA_027886305.1. NCBI lineage: Eukaryota > Fungi > Basidiomycota > Agaricomycetes > Agaricales > Omphalotaceae > Lentinula > Lentinula aff. lateritia. The sequence continues at coordinate 67,091 of MU795045.1, forward strand.
GGTAAAGGCTGTCTTGCTTGGCCGAACGGTGATCAGTCGTATCTTGGTGATTATAAGACTGATAAAACTGGCCTGTTAGTGACCTCCCCGTTTCATTTTCGTCATTCCAACTAATACGATCTTTTCAGCATCTACACATGGGGCGAAACTGCTCCTTCTAATGCTGCTTCTCTCGGCTTTACCTTCGCTCCTCAGCTTTGGGGCAATTCCAACATGAACGCGTTCGCATCTACGGTAGTTGCAGGCTACGCCAAATATGCTCTATTTTTGAATGAGTAAGTAGTCTTGATATTTGATTGTTGTTGAACATTTGTCAACTGTTACTAGGCCTAACGAGCCCGGTCAATCCAACATTGATGCTACGGCTGCTGCTGGTTTGTGGATAAAATACATGGAACCCCTCAAGGCTTTAGGCTATCAGGTTGGCTCTGCCGCCACAAGTTCCAACCCCAATGGAATGACATGGACTACAGACTTCTTCACTGCTTGCAATGGTGGATGCAACGTGCGCGATTCGCGATTTTTTGCCCTTCTCATTTGTAATCTTCCATTTTCTTAGCCCGATTTTGTGGCTGTTCACTGGTATGACATTACCGCTGATGGCTTCATGTCCTATGTCGAACAATGGTACTCCGCCTTCAACTTGCCGATCTGGGTGACTGAATTTGCTTACCAAGTACGTTCTTGCTGTAACTCCAAGTTTGTACATCTTCAACGTATCTCTTTGTATAGGACTTCAACGGTAATGACCAAGGTGACTTGGCCACCATCCAAAGTTTCATGGGTGAAGTCACTGCCTGGATGGACCAGCAAGATTATGTTCAGTACTACTGTTGGTTCGGTAAGCTCATTCGAATTATCAACTGCGAAAACATTGCTCAGATCATATATTTAGGTGCTATGCTTGATATGCAGAATGTCAACCCTCTTAACACCCTCATGAACCCTGACGGTTCTCCCTCTGATCTCGGTGAACAATTCCTCTACTCCGGCTAATTTCCTCAGCCATTTGGACCCTTATTGCTACATGATAACATGTTTTATACCCATCTCTTCAATTCTCTCGAACTTCATCTAGAGTTCGGATTTTACACCATTCTCCTACATGCGACGCTTTGGTCGTCTGTCATGATTTACAATGCCCATCGATAGATATGCAAGTCTCGATAGTTTTTCTCTGCTGTTAACCTCTCGTAGTATCATTGCTGAGCTGGCGTGGGCTGGGTATCCCTCTATCATTTTACTACACAATAGGGAGCTTTGTTTCGTGAATTGTTATAATTGGAAAGGCTTTTTTGCCGGCGGCTGCATATGAACAGTCAACTGAGAAACGGTTCACATAGACCACGTCTTTTGACTTGACTGTCACAATCAACTTTCGAGTACCGAGCAGTGATGGTCAACTTACACCTCTCGCCCCCTATCAAACAACTATTGACACTTCGAAATCCACACCCTTTCCCGAGTCCTCCGCTTTCAAAAGTACATGATGTCCTTACAAAGACACATCTAGACGCTAAATCCAGAAAAGCTGAGACCGGTTGGCTTGTTCTAGCCGTGAGTAACGCGTCTTCCATTCGCGCTGTTGCTGAAGTAAACTAGGCTTGCACTTTGTTGACTGCCAATCGACCTCCTTGTTTTGGCCACCTTTATCGATATGTAACGCGCCCTGAATTCAATGCCAATTTTCGGAACGTAAGCTTGGAAGCAGCCGTGAATCGAGCAGCCATCATTCGCGAAGCCGCTTTGAAGAGCACCATATTTGTTGGCGTACCTCGAGCGAGTATAAGATATCTGTTCATTCCTTGCGTAAAGTTTTACGATTTCACTATTGTTAGGTCATTCTTTCACTTGCAGCTTTGCATGAGACATTGGATGAAGATGTCAAAGCATCCTTGAGGAAAGAAACCACTCGAAGGTGCGTTTTCGTTCTTGCGTCTGTTGGGCTCCGAAGTGGCGCTAGTAATTGAAGGCAACTCTTTCATTCTGCTTGCATTCAATACGCTGTATAATTCTATTGCCACTTCCATTCGATGAGAAACACTTATCTCATCTCCCAGACTCGCCACTCCGGATAACATTGAGGCGACTGTTACCCGAGGAAAAGCGCTCTGGGACTCGATCTACGCCCCTCATGCAGATAAGCTTCATGGCAAACTTGGGGCCTATCATCCGGATTTCATTGGTGAGTGTCTCTTGCGAGTATATCGGCGAGCACGATATGCCCGGCCCTTTGAATCGATGTTGCCTTGTCCAGCAAGAAATCAGCTTGAACCTTGTCATATGTCGCCAGATCTTGGGAAGCTTTTCACTTATCTGATGCATGCATCGCGTTCCCGCTGCTTTGTGTGAACGTGTCTTTAAAGTTTCTGATTCCATTCTAACCATTTCCCGTGTGCCATTTACAGCTTTTATCATCCAGGCGTATGGTACAGTTCTGTCGCCATTACCTGGAGTCACGAAAACATTTTCGGATGTCAGTAGCACGGAAGACCAAGATCAAGGAAATCTCAGCCGCGCATTAGGTTCAGTCATTGGAATAGCTTGTCTGCGTGCGGAAGAGCGGGTTGTTCCTCAACTTACAAGTCATGTCTTTGGTCTTCTCAAGGCGCGCTATGCGGAGAATCAGAGCGATGAAGACAGTTGGCTTTCAAGCGATGAAGGTACAGAATGGGTTATCCGTACTGTGGATGAGATTTTGGATGGTGTAAAATACTCTGATGAACACCCGGCGAGATTATGACAAATTTTATTGGGATCGGTCGGATGACTTCAAAGCATATTTTTTTGCGTTGAAAGATTGTGCCTAAGTAATCATTGCATCTCATGTTCAATCATCTTTCTCTATGCGAAGCAATCCAGGGCTTATGGGAACCTCATTAATCAGCTATCCAGCGTAAAAAGATGAACACTCTGAACGTCGTTGTTATCGATGGCAAGCTCGGATGGACGAACATCACAGCCTCGTGCGAGATCGCCTACATCGTGGACCCAGAACGGCCCGTTTGACGAGGGAATATCATTATCATGAAAAATGCATTGAATTCGTAATGTACAAGGGTCATTGTAGGACTTTGTGGTTGAATATACTGGTTGGTTAGAGTCGAATATTGATAGAAGAATAAGGAAAATATTACAGGTTAAACAGTTGACAAAATCTGTACAGCATAGCAGTGACCGTTACCATATCCATAATCGGTGGGTGCATCTGCGTATGCGAAGTTAGCAAGTATCCAATTCTTCAGAGTGGGTTGCTTACCACTGTCCCAGAACCCGCCGAACGAATGAAATGCAACTCCCCAAAGACGTCGCCTATTTGATAGCGAGTCTGCCTTGTCTGCCGATAAAAAGCAAGTACATTTCCGTTGGCATCTTGCAACTACGATATCTAGAGATTACTGGAACGGTCATGCACATTTAATCGAACTAGGCTCACCATGATGTCGCCGTTGCTTCCAGGTCGCCAGCGATATGTAAGTCCATCAGGACCATTGAATATGCGCGAGCCCTTGAGATCAGTGTTGAACGCTTGCAGAGTTTACCAAAATGAACGGAGCTCACGTAGATATGAGGATCTGGTCTGACCAGATCAGACATAGGAAGAGTATTCTACACGACAATATTGGCGACCAAAGGAAGTGAGATCGAAAGAAGGACACCGACCTTTCCGATAACGACTCGCCCTAAGCCACCGTTCGAAGCCCATTCAAGCTTCGCAACGCGGTCTTCCTTGTTGGCGCGAATGGTGCGATATAACGTCGTGACGCTAGTACCATTAGCCGACACGGTGGTCTGATATTGTGTAGAGAGCTTCAGTCACTAGAGACATGTACAAGGCATTTAAATATTGACCTGGAAGCGGTAAAGGATACCCCAGGAGTTGAAGAGTTGACTTTCGCGAGGGTCTTGGTTAGTCCAGGACATAATATCATCGGGAGAAGCAGCCATCGGGATAAGACTTCAGGAAAAGAAGGCGAGCTGGACGAATGGAGAGCGAGGCTGGATCCTTGCATATTCACTAGAGGCTTTATATGTCGAAGGCCAATTGGTGGAATGTACATGCTTTTTCTACTGATGCTTGAAGAGATGATCGAAACGTGGATAACAAGCGCGACAAGATAAACATGAATGCTAAAAGGTCCACAACGTGTTTTCGAAGAAGTGCAAGTGCTCACGTTGAAGGTGGTCAGTGGAGCAGACTCGGAATTATAGGTGAGGCCATTTTCGATCGACACGAGTTCCTGGGTAAGCGTTATAATTCCGGAAGACATAAGATACAATGAATACACACGATAGGAATTCGGCAGGGCCCGAAGCTTTGCTTTCAGGAGAATTGCTATTTCAACGCAAATACGTTTTCATGCCTGATATTTTCAAAGAAGTCAAGGGACCGCAAAATTCCATCTCACGTCGAAAAATGAAGGATTCAAATGATGACGCCGGCATCGTTGATATAGAATTGAGTTTACTTTTGGCAAGTCTGTAACGTCGGAATGGCTCGAATACCGAAGAACAGCAAGAGAACATGTATCCTGTATCCGGGGCTGGGGACACGATGTTTACAGCGTGTCGGGCCTACTGAATGCGGCTCAAAGGTGAAGAAGATAAGGTAGATTTGAGGCATTATGACGAAGACCACGTCTATTTCTGAAACAAAGACAAGCTATACCTTTTTGAAAGCGTCAGTGAAGAGATCTTGTTTCCAAAAAGGCAACATCAGCACACGTAAATGGTTCAGTTCCGATGCAAACATACAAATTTGAGCAAGAGATGAAGAAACGCAGCCACTACAATCTTCAACAATCGATATATTCCATTGAAGCCTAATCTATCTGAGTTCCTGTTCGGCGAGACCAAGGAAAAATATAGAGTACGCTGTTCCTAATGTAATCGGTAAAGTGACCATTCGCTCCGAAAGAGCTCCTTCCGAGTACAATGCAACGAGCCAGGAGCCGCTATGAAGTCCGACATTTAATAGAAGGTTTCTCAAATCTGATCCAATCTGATTTGTAGGTGATAAGATGAAGACAGATAGTAAGCGTGAAAGGAATCAGAAAGTGAAAGGATAGAACACTCACTAGTCAAGGAACTACTTGGACCCCCACTGTTCTCGCAGTTCCGATCACCATTCTGGCTATGTTTTCGAGAGATAAATGACTCATATGATCATCCGTCGCTTTGATTTTCGCGATCTCATACACATGCTTGAGACTGATAGTAGCAAGAGTTTCATGACCAGGTTTTGCGGGACCCTTGTCGATACCAGTGACTTTTTTGAGCAAATAGGACGTAGGGGGTGTTTTGGTAATGAAGGAGAATGTGCGGTCTGGACGTATAGTGATCAGTGTGGGAGTAGGTACCCCCGGTTCAACGTGAGCGGTCCTAGCGTTGAATTCTTTGCAGAAATCCATGGATTTGACACCTCGAGCACCAAGGGCTGGCCCCACAGGCGGCGTAGGCGCAGCCTTCCCTGCTGATATGAGAAGTCGCTTTGGAGATTTGTTAGGCAACTCAAAAGTAGGCCACAAGAGTAACGTACCACAACTTGGTCTTTGGCTTTTGCAGTTTTGGACATGACTAAAAGTCCGACTCGTATGCTGCTTGTATGTTGCTCGTATGTGCCTCGTCGAGAATGGTTGAGGGCAGAGGAAGTTACGAAAGTAACACGTGGCGCGACGCGTTTTCCGACCCTTTAATTAATCAGGTGAGTTCTTGCCCGAGCTTCTATAACGTTCAACTAAACGGTCATGAAGCTCTCTATTGTGATTCTGTCTCTCGCCTCCCTGGTGTTTACCACTCCTCTCCGTTCCTCCGAACAACAACCTCTTTCTGCAGCTCAAAATGGCTTTAACCTTGATTTGAATGCGTTAAGGCTTATACAACTGGAAGGTCGAGCACCTGAATGGGTCACGGAAGGCCGAAAGGCAGGGCATCCTCCCTAGTCTCATGTACATCCTCTTGTTTTGACATTCTTGAACAGATAGAACTGAAGGCACTGGGATTCAAGTTCTTCGATATGTAAGTTTAGTTACATTCGTGGGTCCGAATTATCTGTTAATGTTCACACTCAGAACTGAAAACCAAGATCTTGGTAATGGGATCCAGTCTCCAACACGGGTCAAATGTTCGTCCAACGTTTTAGTATCATCAACTCATTCCCCTCAAAGACTTGCAGCATCTTTCCCACCCCCCAACGCCACAGAGAAGGTTCACACTATCACCCTCCCATGTCAATTTGATCCGAAGCTCGCTCCATAGGTGACGCCCATACTCAAGACCTTGTCAACTCAAGGCCCGAAGGAGAATTTGGAAAAGTTCACAAGCTTCCGCACCAGGTGTACGTGAGCCTTTTGGCTGGTGGTCTCTGGTCTCTTATTTCTCTTTCAGATTATCGCAGTGATGTAATTGACGCTCTCTTCAAGTCTGCATGAGACTGTGACTGAGCACATACGTACTCCTTTCCAGACCGGACGAGCTAGTCAGAAATGGCTTCTATCCAAGATCTCCGAGGTTTTTATTCTCGCAACATTGGAACGCGTGGAGTAGCTGATCAAGCCACAGATCACGAATAGGACGGCATCTGCATCGTTGCAAAAACTAATCACATTTCGTGAGTTCACGCATTCATGGGGTCAGAACAGCATTGTGAGCAAGTAATGTCTGTCATCGGGAACATCTCTAACGCCATTGCACAGATTGTTCGAATTCAGGGATCGTCCACTTCGGATGATGCTGTAGTTATCATTGGCGCCCACCAAGACAGGTTTGGTCTTCCATATCTCTCGAATACAATGTATTACTAGAATTCAATGCCTTCAGCACCAACTTGTGGCCTTTTCTTCCTGCACCTGGTATGATTGCCTAACAATCACTAGTGTCCGCTGATACCACTCTCACTGTTTCAGGCGCAGATGGTAAACCAAGGACCTCGTTTCGTCCGAATCTATGTTGACACCGTCTCAGATGATGGTTCTGGCTCGGTCACGATATTGGAAGCATATCGCGCTCTTCTGGCTGCTGATTATCGACCCGTTCGGACGCTTGAATTCCACTGGTATTCTGCAGAGGTATACTCATATCTGCCATGATGTTAAGGTTACTGACATCATTCTAAGGAGGGTGGCCTTCTTGGTTCACAAGCTGTAGCTCAAGACTATGCTGCAAATTCAGTAAATGTGCTAGCGATGTCTCAGTTCGATATGACTGCTTGGGTCAAGGTTAGTTCTTGTGCTACCTGTTAGAATAACGTTCGTTACTAGCTATCCACCAGCGAGGTACTAGAGAGGAAGCTGGTGACTATGATTTCTGTAATCGCGTCGTTATTATTTTAACTAGGGGATTATTTCATAGGCATCATCATCGACTATGTAGACCCGGATCTAACCAAGTTCAACATGGAATTGGTGGACTTGTATATGGACATTCCCTTCGTTCAAACCCAGTGCGGATACGCCTGCAGTGATCAGTAGGAATTCTATCTCCTTCTACTTCTCCCAAAAACATTTTGACCTCCCTGCCTAGTGCATCATGGAGGAAGGCTGGATATCCTAGTACGTTCACCATTGGTAAGAGAAATTCTTCATACCTTTCGTTGACAGCTCATAATCCAATTTCCCTCCGCGGGATTACAGAGAGCTCATTCGAAAACTCCAACAAAAACATCCATTCGGCCAACGAGTAAGCTTTTGAACCGGCTTTAATGAATTGTTTCCAATCCCTCATTCATGTTTATTCTTCCTACATATAGCCGAATTGACATTTCCGATGAGTTCAGCTTTGAACATATGCTGGAATTTTCCAAGCTTGCCGTCGCCTTCGCCGTCGAGCTCGGAGGATACACTGACTAGATCCGAGAAAGCAGCTTTGCTGCTGGCGTTTGTTGTTACATAGATCGAATGCATTTTTGGACTCTTTCTACCAAGTGCAACCTTCAGGAATGATCAAATGATTTGTGTGGTGGGGTATCTTCTCAACAAGGTGACCTATCTGGTTCCTTCAGAATGTTTATGATCAAGGTGAGGACGTTGTCGTGTATCGTGGCCCTTCCGAGCCATGATCCTTCCGATCCCTATGGCCTTCGCTGGGTTTGAAAAGGTTCGGAGACTAGATGAGGACAGTCTAGATTTACCTACATATGATCACTCAGATCAGGACACTTTCAACATTGAACTCTCAGGGTGTTTCTGTGTTAGAACTAATCCCGGACCGATGTTTAATGCCTCTGAAAGACAACTGGAGTGCTCTTGTAGTAAGCCCGCTTCTGAAAATTTTTTGCCTTCGTTGACCTTTATCAACTTTTTCTCAGCTTTTCGATGAACCAGGTAGGAACAAATGAAATGAGGCCTGCATATCTCCTTCTAGTCTTTCCTTCTCCCTCCTGAATCATGATGTACATCGTGGTCCCGGAAAATTGCTATGTAAATGATGTTTCTCAAGTCTCGAGGTCCCGTTTTTGCCCTGCGCTTTGTCGACGATCTATTTCATCGACCTATCTATCCCGTATAGAATCAGCCGATAGGTAGAAGATTCAATCACATATTGTGGCTTGCCGTGGCAGATATCAGATTTCTATTACTGGCTTCCTAAAAGGTCTCTCGCAATGAAGACTCCGGCTTTCCGAACCAATCCGAGGAAGTCTTTTCTTAGGCAAGCAGAAAGATTGTAATAGAGCCATCGACGCACACGCTCCCCTTAGCTCCTCTTTCCACTCGCGGTGAAGTTGACTGGTTTCGTTCAATACCCTCATGCTTCTTCTGAATAGCCAACCGTAGAGCTGACTGAGGCCTACTGGGGTCCATCGTATAGACAATCCTTAGCACCTGTTGGAATAGCGGACTCACCGGAGACAATTATAATGACTCAATGATTCCGATGTTCTATGAACAACCTAATACGTAGAAGAAGTTGAAGGGTTTAGAAGCTGAACAGAACCTGTCTTCTGATAGTGAAATCAATTGACTCTGAGACTCATACATACTGGAGAATAAACTACAATAAAGGTGCAAAATAAAATCACCGATTATCATTGTAGAACTCGTGTACAACATCTTCATAGTTACGTGTGATTTCTGAAATTAATTTCTCAGTGACGTTCTACAGAGCGTAGATAGTGTCGTTTTGTAATGCCCTATAATTAATTTACCATAAATGCCCCACTGCCAGCCTCAGCCAGGACACTTCCGCTAAGTCACAAGGATTTTCTTGTGCGTTATGATATCTCTCCCAAATGATAATGGCAGTATGATGATAATGGTGGTCTACACCCACTCATATGTACAGCACTCGGCCTTATGGAATCAGTCTAATAGTCAAAGGGACTCTATACCTATACTACCATGAGTTGGTCAGTTTACCCATCCCTGAGACTAGCTTCAGATAAAAGTCTACCTGTTTGTCAAGCAGGATTATACCAGACTCAGACTAAATCTGAAGAATGACAGCTCACATATGACATACCAAGGGTATTGTTATTGGACCTTACACTGGCAGGAGTTTGGAAGAACTTACTCAAGTGACCATGAACCAAGGATTGACTCAAGATGACTTTCTAGAACTCAAGAATTGTCAAA